>JAKSZP010015927.1:0-159452 GCA_022478985.1 Massospora cicadina | reverse complement strand
TTGTTCAACTGCTCAGATCTCTGCCAGGCACTCTCACTCAGTGCCTATAGTTCTTCTCCGCTTTGCTGAACTTCTTTGAGTAGTATTCGATTGGTTGATCCACCCTGTCTTCATCTAATTGTTCCAGGATAGTGGCAAGTCTTACGTCACTGGAATCAATATATAGGTAGAAAGTTATGTTGAAGTTGGGATAGAGAAAGATTGGCGCCTCTACCAATAACGCCTTTAACTCTACAAAGTACTATTCCTTTTTCAGGCCCCACCAAACTTTGTTTCCTCAGTGAGCAGGTATGCAAGAGGCGCCACCAAGTTCTCAGAATGGAATGAACTTCCAGTAATATCCCACCATCTTGAGGAACACTTATTAATCCCTCATGCACCATAGTAGCTCCATAGCCATGATGGAGTTCACCTATACATATTGCAGCATGATTATGCTAGGAATGATCTCATGATTAACGAACTTCAACTGTCTCTTGAAAAAGGTGTACTTGCTCCATTTCAACTTCAGATTGGATGCATGAAGCCACGAAAAAACCTCTCAGAGTTGCTGTAGATGCTCTTGAGAAGTTCATCTAAATACAGTGATGTATTCAAAATAAATATGCATTCTGGACAAATTGAGATCACCAAAATGTGATTCTATCACATGCTGGAAGGTATAAAGGGCATCGTAGAGCCCCTGAAGCATCCTCTTGGGCTTAAACAACCCCTGACTACTGATTAGGGCGCACTTCTCCTGAAATTATCTCAAAAAATCCATCTGCCAGTAGCTGCTGGCCAGATACATCATAAAAATTACTTTGAGTCGCCCAGGCGTTTTAGAGCATCGTCAATGCATGGGAGTGGGTAAGTTTCACTCTTAGTTATCTTATTCAAGTGGCAGTAGTCCATGACTGCCCTATGGGTTCCATTCTTTTTGTGTATGAGCAACAAAGGAGAGGCCCAGGACTCTTTGACAGTTTTATTAGCCCTGCTTCAGCTAGTTAATTCAGCTCTTGAGTGATTACTACATCCTCTGATTTTGAGTGGTGGTAGGGTTTGGATTTGAATGGTATAGCAGAACTGGAATCCATTTTGTGGACCTCACCCTTGCAGAGGCCATAGTTAATGGATCTGGTACTGAAGATGTCACTGAATTCACCCAACAGCTTTTAAAGCTCCTTCTGCTGTTTAGGGGTCAATTCCCAAGCCAGAGCTCATCAAAATTCACTAATGCATGTAAAGATTCAATGTCCTGGCAAATGGTCACTTGATCCAGTTCAACAACTTCTTTTTTCGACTCAGATATGATAGGTAGTGATTTTTCAAGATGATATTTGTCTCTCCAGAGTAGTATGTGCTAAAGAACCCTGGTAGAGATATAAGTTCTTGCTCATGGATTCCGTAGCAACTGTATACTTCCTATATGGTATCCAGCAGCATATATACACTAAACTGACAGGGTCATCCAGCGTTGATCCCCAGTCAAATCTCTATAATCTCACTAGCGCTCAGTGAAAGCCCTTCTTCCACACTAACAGTAGGCAATAACTGCTTCACACCCTTCTCAGTCAAGGTGTAGTGGATGAAGTATATAGATCAATATGATCCTAACAAAGCATGTCCATTATTTCCACAGTTTGTCATCTTCAGCCTTAGATACCAGAGGAAGTTGATAACTCAAGATGCTCATGGTACTAAAGGTGAAATTAATCTTTGCGCCAAACCTTAAGAGAAGCTGAGTCCCAAAACAAGAATTCATAGTGATCATTGTCTAAAAACACTGTTGGTGCCATTAGGACCATGTATCCAAAGCGTAAGGGTAGTGCTGAATAGGCTCCTAGAGCTCAGGTAACGTCTGGTCCTGTGGTGAAGTACTTCACGTTATAATTGATATTGGGAATGTACTTCATATTCTTCATGAGCTTATATATTATGATGTTGACTGCAGCCCCAGTGTACAGCACTGCAAAGAAGCACACCTTATGGATGATCACCTCTTCTTTTGTCACTCTCCTGCCAAAAAGGTTTATAAAAACAATATGTCTGTAGCATATTCTTCAAACTGTCTAAGAGCGGCAGCGCTCAGGGTAGCTTTGACAGTATCCTCATTATCCAGCGGTAAGTTCTTGAAGGTAGCCATAACTAGCTACTCTCCTTCCTCAACTGAATTATTGACCCAGGTAGGCTTAGTCACTTGCGCCAGGTATATATTGCTTGATTTAGATCTGTCAGTGCTGTGGACTCAATCTAGCATTTACAGCCAACTCTAGGTGCCCCTAGCACGTGGTGTCCTACACTAGCCAAATCGTCATCTTTGTAATAATATTCATCCTCAATATGAGATCTACCCCTTTCAAAGCTGTGGGATCCTCATTAAGGGTTGCTTCCTTCTTTTCCACAGCGAGAAATGGACAAGATTGATAAAAGTACCCAAATTATGGTATTCATTGTAGGTTAATTCTTGACAAGGAAAGCGATCAGGTGAATAGGAACTCTTATTTTTTGGTTTGTTGCCCTTACCATTAGTGACATAGACAGCCTTATGAACTTGTCAAGGAGGGGTGTTGCCATGGTCTTGTATTCACTTTATAAATCGCTTGTACGTCAAGTAGAGCTTCCCTAAGTGCCTCAAGGGGTGTCACATTCTTTTCTGCTAGAGTTATATGCATTCTTAAGTTAGGATACATCTATAATGAACTCATCAGAACGGGTTTTACAGTAGGTAAATCCATAGTTCTTGTAGTCCACAATTGTTGAGCCTTGAGATAGTAGCGATAGGCATAGTTTGCAACTAACTCATTCTTGCCCATTTTCATCAGAAGAAACTCTCATTTCATATTTTAGACATCTTGTTCACTACTAAACTCAGAAAGTAGGATACTCTTCATTCCAGTTCAAGATAGTCCAGGTTGTAGGCTCTCACTAAGGATCTCCTGATACTTACAGCTAATACACCCTTGCACGTGGTGAGCCTAATAACGATTGCCAGTGCCATCCATGCTGTTCTCATACATCTGGAGGAAACCAGCAATTGTTCCTTCTCCAGGTGTACATGGACTTAAATACTGTTTAAAGTTAGGATCTTCTTCAACAGTGTCAGCGTGAATCATGGTTAGTTGTGCAGCAGTTCTGAATGATTGTAGGTCATTCTATTGAGTGACCCATATAATTGCCTTCAATCAGGTTACTGATCGAGTAGAGGAAGGTTCTGGTATAGTATGCATTTGTGTCTTCAATTAATATATACTCTTGCTCATAGCAAATGGCATATTGTCATGCTGTTCCAAGCGCTATCCATTTTCATTTAAAGCGCTGATGGTTTTTCCATTCTCTTTTTCAAGAAATTGATTTTATCATCTATATTATTAAAAATAGATTTCAGTTTTATGATAAGTAGTGGTTCTCTCACAATAGGTAAAAAGGAAATTCGTGCTCTTCTTTTGGTCTCCTTGATGCACTCAAGATTGTTGCATAGATTGTGCACTTCTAATTCCAGGTTATGGAGTCTTGGACAGATAGTATCCTCCTCCCTCACCAGGAGCTCATAGGAATCCTTTCCGTGATATACTTCTATATATGCTTCATCATCAAACTGCTCATGAGAACTCTCATGATCTTCACTAGGACCTGATGATGCTACACCTGTAGTGAGCACTACAGTCAGCTCGCCAACCTCAGCTCACTTAACATGTGAGGCTGACTTGCTGCTCAGGGGTCTACTTCTTGCAGATTAGGCACCAGACAACCTTTGCTTAGATCACAATCATCCTCATTGAGAAAATTCTCCTCTGATGTTACCCATTTTAACATTGGTCTCTTTAGTAAACTGTATGCGCCTATAGCAAATCTCCTGGTGGCACTCTTTGATATGTTCATTATACGTTGGCCCTCAGTATTCAATGGAAACCAATTTAACCTCTCCCTAGGAAGCTTGGCTCCAAGTTATACATGATATAGAGTGTCATGTTTGATCAGAGCAGATATCAGACTGGTTACTGTATTCTGCTAACTGGCTAATCCCAGACTGGCTACTGATAATTAGTATATTTAAACCACTATAAGTGAAAATATGAGGGAAACAATTGAGATTCTGATTAGAGGTTTAGTATTAATGTAAAAGGTGAAGTATTTTATACTTTTAGCAAAATAAAAAATAGAAAATTAATGATAATTTAAAGAAAGTTGAGAATTTGGGTAGTGATATGAATGATTTTCAAATTACCTAGTTAGATGGCGTATAACTGCTGCTTTCATGGCTTCATCCATTTGCACTTATTCTTGTATCTGCGAGCTCCTTATTGTAGTTATTATCCTTGAACCTGGAAGTCCAGGGGCCCTTTCATCTGTAAAACTTATGGATTTTGAGTGGTTACAACTTCTTCATATATTTCTTCATTACCAGATCTTGTATTATACTTTTTGACTTCAGTTTCAAGTAATGGCGCTCCCTTGATGCGCATTGCATTGTGTTTTCAAGTGAACACAAAATTGGTTGATTTCCAGATTTGGTAACATTCATCCTTGAGCCTTGATCATTCCCATCAGGGTAATTTGGTCAAGCCATTGTCTCATCATTGGTGAATTGCAAATTTATTTTGGATCCCCAAAGGTATAAAGGGGGGTCAATTTTCATACTGGTTTGGTCAATGTCATCAGCTTTACTAAATAAAATTGCTGAAGCATCAGGACAAAAATTATGTCGCATGACATTACTCTGATGGTGAAGAAAATTGCTTGGTCCGCCCAAATTTTATAAAAGGGGCTCATCCATTCTTATCTGTGGTGAGTAGTTTGCCTGCACCTCTACCGGTTTGGGGTTGAAATTTACTCAATCCACCAGTTAAGGAATTATCCACTGATCCATTTGTAGACTCATCTGCAACGTTGATCTAAGTCAAAACAGATGGAACAAATTTGTCAACTGTAGTTGACCCTAGCCAAAAAACAACAATCCAGTGCCATAGTAATATGAGCATGTGGGAAATCTGCTATAAAATATGTGGGGTGATGTGGGATGAAGGTTGTGGTGGCTCATGGGGCAGAAAGGCACTCTGCACTGGTAAATATGGTAAAATGGAGGATGGATTTGGTACCATAGGCCAAAAGCCCTGACATCAACGCCTCATATCAAATCAGAAGTGAAAGCTATAAAGGGAGATTTAGAAAAATATTACCATTATATCAATAGGAGACATGTACAAGTGGTTAGTAGATGGGTATTTTTATAATTTAGGGAGTGATGCAACTGCTGCTGCATCCATCTTGGAGGAGAATACAATTTCAAAGTAGCCCCTTAAAAGGGCAAAAGTAAATAAACCCTTTCAGCATGAAGGCGGTAGAGGAAAGCTCAATATTTGCCTTTTCAGCATATGGGAACAAGTGCTTGGAGTAGATGCAGAGGCAGAAACAAATGTTGGAGTGTGGGAGGACAATAAAGTGAGAATGAGTCAGATATACTCATACAAGGTGTAATGCAAGGTCTTTTTGGGGAACAAATTGACTCAAACAATTTAGTGGACTGACTGCGCCAGTCCACAAGCATTTGCCCCAGGGCGTAAAATCTTAAAAATTTTGTTGCTGCCCCACATGGGAGCATCAGGCGGTGGGGCCAAGGACATCAGTGGGTCATTGTTTCAGAAATTCATAATAGATAAACTACTTATAGTAAAGTTTTCATAAAAGTGGGATTGGGTAGAAGAAAAAAGCTTACTTTGATATGCAAAGTTGAGTAAAAAAAGAAAAAAATTAAAAAATTTCTATAACTCTTTATACATTGGAATTTGACAGATCATTTAAACAAATTGCCAGTTTTACTGATCTCCTTTGACATTTTTATTGTACTATAAGGTTACCAGTTACTTCGCTTAGATATTACCTAAATTTGTTTCAGAAAGTAAAGCTCCTTAGAATGGTTGAAAAAGTGAGCTGCGTAAAGAAAAGTCACAGGTTTGGACCTGCATGAAACTCTTTTTTTATGATGAAAATATAAGGTATATATTTCTATAGTATCATATTTTTCAGATTAATTATATATTTTAATAGAATGGTATCAAATAAAACTCTTATAAAAGATGATTTAATCCTTAAGATAAGTTTTGCATAGGTAGTATAATATACAGTAAGGTACTATTTGTATTTTATATATAGATATCTATAATTATAAGATCATACCTACCTAACATCTACCTAATTTTATATTCTATATAAAACATGCAGATAAAATAAAAAAGCCATAGTTTATGTTAATCAGTGCTATATTACTATTCTAGAAATCTGGATTATTTATAAAGTTTGGTTTAAGTAATTATTAGTATAGATTTCAGTCTAAGTAACACCTAAGAAAAACCAAGTCACTAGCAACTGAAATACTTGGAAAGAAATTAAGAGGTTAGTGTTGGTCATCACAATTTTTAAAGTGAAGCCTCTTACTTGGGGGTTGAAACTTGCCAATACTAAAATATTGGCAAATGCTGGATTATGACCTCATTAACTTGGGTTGAGCTAATCCAAATTATTGGTAATCATCCCCAATAACATTTATTTTTATTTTGGTTGAATTTATGTGTCTAAGGCCTATCAAGGATTAATACCAATAGTTAATCAAATTCTATGACTACTGGTGACTTATGCTGAGGATAGTCAATTATAAATTTACCTTTATTAATTATTAATAACTATTAATTTATTTAGCAATTAATGATAATAGTTTTAAGCTAAGCATTAAATCGCTATCACTTAGTATTTTCCCTAGGGCTTTTCCTGAACTATTTCACCCCCACTAGTAGCCTTAGCTTTTTAACTATTTCAAGGCTTAATTCAAATAAATCACCCTTTACCTTACTATAAATAACATAATATTCTTAGATTTACTATAAAAAAATTTCCCAAATATATACCTTCTTTAACAAGGGTCAAGGTTGGTAAACTTAGGGGACCTTTGGACCCCTTTCTCTTGGGCAGGGAGATGGATTGAACCTCCCATACCTGCCCCTTATTGGGATTCTGAGCCTGCATTATGTGAGCACCCTAAGCGGCCAGAAATCCTGACATTTGGTAATTTAAAGTAAAGTAAACAAGGTGGGTTGACATTGGGACAGATATACCACGCCAAAAAATTTCATCCTGTGCTGGTTTCAAATCTGTTTCAATCAAAACCCAACCCATAGTGGAGCAGTAATCACCCTGCTATGGTACCATTCCTCAACATTTAGTAATTTAGTTTTATCATTTATATAATGTAAGAATAGCTACTCTGAAAGTAATTGAGGGAGTAAATATATAAAAGGATTACAAAAATATATATAAAGATATATTTAGGATATACGAGTGATGTATAGGGTTTGTAATATCTGACATGATAAGGGAGGATACCTCAGTGGTAGAGTATAGACCCTCTACCACTGCCTCCCGAGTTCAATCCTGGTAATGGACTTTGGGTAGGGGACGATTTTGACTGTGTTGGTTTTGCGCACCAATGCCCCAAACCAAGATAGCAAATAGCAAAGGCGGTCCATGGAGTTCCTGGCCTATCATACACTGCGCATGGAGGTTTTCCAGGTTTTATCCTCCTTTCCCATTTTCTTCACTACACTAATCGGTGTGGTATTGTCCCCAGGTCAGCCCACCTCAAATAAAATTTAAAAATTTAAATATCTGACATGATTTATAAAAAGATTATTAAAAATCATACTACTTGATAGCTTTATATGGGGTTATTTGAGTATCTAAAAGTTAGCATAAAACCTGAGACAATTGTCAGAAGCTTTATGCTATATAAATATTATAAAATCAAGGTTTAATATAGAAGTATTATACTTAGTATTTTAACTATAATAATTAATACCTCTAAGAACACTTAAACAGTCTTAATATGAATTAAGAAGGAGGCTCATATTTGAGCCCTGATTATAATAAAGATAAATCTCTTATATAAACTATAGTTACTTTAGGTAAGGGATATGAAAAGATTTTATAGTCATAGGAGCTATGGCTTAGAATAAGTTACAAAGTCCTAAAAATATACTTATCAATCATACATGATAGTTTAAGAGGTGGTTGACCTGGCAGGGTAATTCCTGTTTCCACTCTAGTGCAGATTTTGTTCAACACAAGTTCAAAACCTGTGCTGGCTAAAAAATCTTGGTGTGATATACTTGTCCCAAGGTCAAACCACCTCAATTACTTTTTTTACATGATATTTTAGGAAAGGGTTATGACATGAGAGTATTGATTATAGTATAATTTTTATAGTAATAAATATTAATCTTTGGTGAAGGTCATAAAAGGGTTTTTGGGGCATTAAAGCACAATATATGAATCATTAACTTCTTATATACTATTAATAGTTACTTTAGGTAAATTATAAAACCAGAGATTAAAGATATCAGTGGCATGGTTGTTAAAAGTATTTATAGTTTAAGATTAAACCATGATTGTAAGTCTGGAGACCCAACCTCTTAGGTTGGACTGGAAAAAGGTCCCTTATATGAAGAAGAAGGGACCTAATGCCCATGTGGAGCCCTTGGATCAACTGGGGGACTTGGGACATGTGGTTGATAAATGTTGGGTAGCTGCATTGTCCCCAAAAGATCCCTCCACATTATCTCCTTTGGCTGCTTCTTTCCTTGTTGAAAGGATAAAGGAGGTTTTTAGGGAGGTGATACGGCCAAATGTCACCAACAGCACCTCACCCCTCCACTGGCCTCCACCCCACCATCCCTCACTTTCTTGGAAAAAAGAAAACTTGGCCTTAAAATTCAGGCAATAGTTTATGAGTCAGGAAAACTGGTCTGGAACACTGAATCCAAAATTTTGGGTCTGGGAAAGCCAATCCAAGTCAAAAATCCATTTTCAAAAAATATATTAAAATTTGTTGGAATTGACCTTAATGGAGTCCAATTTTGTCACCCCTTTGATATGAGTAAATCCGCTTAAGTTTGGATCAGTGAGGATCCCTCCCTGGTGGATCAGATGATTATGTTGCCAGAGCTTTTGTGACATTTTGTGTAAGCTAGATGATGACGCCACAAGCCCAGGATGAGTACCCATAAATACATCAGCTGCCACTGTCCAAGAAAACACACCCATGACCCCCTTTTTCCCATTTCTTGTATATAAGGCAATGCCTCTGGAAGGGCAGATGTCAGTCCATTTTCCCTCTTAGCTTTAATAAAGCTAATTATTACCCAAACCTAATCCACGGACTCCATCTCTTTTTTTCAATATAATTTCAATTAACCCAGCAAAGTGTGCAGTGATCTGCATTTTAGGGCTGATAGGCATCAAGTGGGCCCTCCAAGCCATTGATCCAATGGCCCATCAGATGGTGATCACAATGTTAGAAGTTTTTTGCCGTGGGCATGCAATGCCAATCTGCCACTTCTAAAGAGTTTTTTGATCTGCTGAACTCTTCACAACAATCTGCTCTCCTTTGGCCCCCAGCAGATGAGCTACAGGTCCACCTACCACTTTGTGAAATAGTTGGAAAATTTGGACTAATTTGCCTCACAGATTCGCTGGTGGTTTAGCACAATTTGGGCAGAATGATGCCATCTCTGCTAATCGCAATTAACCATTTGGAGGTGATAAAAGGGCATCCTAACAACTGCATGGTGGTAACCAGGAACCAGACTATCCAGGTCATCTCGCCAAGGGCCAATCGAGCATAAACCAGTTTATAAAATCTATCCGCCATCCTGGCGATGTCACCAACCCCTCAACCCATCATGAAACCCCTCAACAGGTTTAAGGCAAAGCCCATGGCCTCCTGACAGTCAAATCAATTATATTCAATTTGATTTGATTCGTGAACCCAATCAGATTTCCAAGATTTTGAAAATTTAAATGGTTTTCAGAGTTTTTATTGTGATGAAACAATATCATAAGGTCTAGAAAAAAGAGCCAAAGGTCACCAACTGCAAACCTAGGAGGATTGGTCATCCTCCTTGCCTCTCCCACCCTTTAAGATGCCCCAGCAAGTCCTGCAGTTGCCCTCCGTTGCAGACATTTAGTTAGCTATGGGGGCCTTTGGTATGTTCTTTAACTTTTATTTCCCTCACAAGAATCATAGGGATCCCTCCTACAACCGATCAGAACTGCTATGTCATTGGCATTATGGGCTTTCCACTGGGTTGTTAAACATTCAGATTGGAAGCCCAGTATTACTTTAATCAGCAGATTCAATGACATAATGGACTGACCAATAACTTCAGCACTTTCCGCCCTCCTCATGGGATAAGGCAAAGCAGTTGCTTACTTAATTACAATAAATTTGTATTCCCTATGTGACTTAGTTTTCTCTTGCTGGTCACCCATCTCCTTCTGCAGGGCATGAAAACAACTTCTATTGACCCAGGATAGCGTCCATCTAGCACCAGTAAATCAGTCTGCACCTTTAGCAAGTGTAGTGACAATGGGGATTCCCCCAGTTACATCTCTGAAGTAGCAGAACAGGTGCTAGATGTTCTGGCAGAGCTTCATGTACGCTTTGCAACTGGGGGATCTCAAACTACCACTCCCACTGATGCACAGAGAAGTGTGGCTCTCTTAGATGCTCTTGATGGAAAAGAATGCTGCTGGGTCAGAGGAGTATTATGGGCTGCAAACAAAATGGGGAATCACTCTCCCTTATTGAGTTTAGTATCTGATGCAGTACAAGCACCTGAATCTAGAGCATCCCGCCTCTACCGTCTCTTTACCCTCCACCAGAAGGTACCTGACTTACCTTCACTGGTAGAGGCCTTCAAAGTATTAGTACCTTCAGCTGGGATTACTACAGACATTGTAGTGGCATCTTTCAGAGCAGTCTTGGACAACTCTGCAGCTAGCAATGCCGCATGAGATCCTCTTCCAGTATCCATAAAGGCTGCATTTACCTTAGAATATTCAGTGAGGGCAAAACCCTTCCATGAAAACATACCATCAGTGGCAGTAATGACATCTCCTCCAACCGCAAACTCCCTCCCAGCTAATTCATTCCAATCTAAACCACCTGCACCTACCTCTTCAGGGAATAAGGGTCCAAAGAAGCGCTCCCCTGGGGTTGCAGCGGTATCTCCCTACCCGCAGGTTACTTTGAAGAGTAACAAACCACCAGTGGAGAGTCCCTTCCCCTTCTCTGCAGATGAAGAGTTGATTGTAACATTAGACCCAAATAATATAGCCCTAACACCCATACAAATGGCCCAGGTGGAAGCCCATGTAGCACCTGTCAGGATACTTATTCTCATACCACTGAGCCTAGTCCTTCTCCCACCAGGTCAGCTCCACCCACCATACAGAACCATGAAAGTTCCTCCCCCACAACAGTGATGAACAAAGGCATAGTAATAGATTCTTCCAATTCCATCCTGCCTGGGGACCAGGAGAACCTCACAGAAGGATCCCATTAGAATCAGAATAGCTTATTGGTTACCAAGGGGCCACTTATGATTATGGGGACAGCCCCACTTTCCGCTGCCCTCTCTCTTTTCGTGACAAAAAAGAGGACTAAGCACATTTCCTGTTTCCCATTACCTTCAGAGTAGGAGTACGAAAGGTCACAGTACAAGAACTCCTTGATACTGGAGCAGCGGGCAACTTTATGGATCTAAGAGTGGCACACTCCCTAGACCTGGACACGGTGCTAGCTCCTTCTATATTAGGCGCTTCATCCGCAACAATGACCTGCCACAATGTCAAATGTCCAATGCAGTTCTTCATCAACAAATTTGGTTTCTGCGACCACTTTTCAGCTGTACCTGATTTAATATACCATGTCATCATGTGAGTAGGGTGGTGGCATCGCCAACAGGTGAACATCAATCTGGATCTTAATTCTTTGTCCTTTGCCAATAAGATATGTAGTGGGGAATTCCCACTAATTAAACTCTCACAAAAGAGCCCTCATTATGCTCAATTTCTTCCTCTGAGCTGCCCCTTTGGACCTCCCCCAAGGTTTTCCTGAATTCCTAGCCCATCTAAGGATGTCTTTGACATGAGACTTGCAACTTGACTTCCTCCTCATTCATAATATGATATTGCCTTTCAGTTAACTGTGTATTCTGATAAGATCAACTGCCCGTTGTACCCTCATATGGAGGAAGAAGACAAGGCACTGGGCATATGGCTAGATGACATGCTGGACAAAGGATGGATTATCAAGAAATCCTCCCCCATTGCCTCACCAGTTGTCTTTGCCCAGAAGGCGGATGGGACCTTACGCCCATGCGTGGACTATGGCCATGTTAACAATGTGACAGTTCCAGATCCATACCCCCTCCCCTTAGAACAAACCATTTCTCAGCCATTGCTAAATCCCGAGTCTTTTCAAAGTTGGACCTGGCTAATGCCTTTAACCAGGTGAGGGTCAAGGAGGACCAAGAGTGGCTCACAGCCATTAGGACAAGGCGTGGAATATTCCAGTTTAAGGTGATTCCTTTTGGACTGAAGAACGCTCCAGCAACCTTCCAACAATTAATTGATGATGTCCTGGGGACCTAAGATTTACTTGTGCTGTTGCTTACATCAATGATATCTTAATTATTCCCCAACACATGAACAGCACACTAAGGATTTGGAGACTGTAATGGCAGCCCTACTCAAGGCAAGTATCTTTGTTAAGCCTTCCAAATGCAAATTCTTTTGAGAGGAAGTGACTTTCTTAGGGAACCTGGTCCTTAAGGATGGGTATGATGTCCCCCCTGTAAGCTGGAGGTCATTTAGTCCTGGCCAATCCCTATCACACAAAAACAACTAAGAAAGTCCTAGGTACTGTGATTTTCCTAAAGAAATTTTCTTCTGCGCTTGCCCAGCTAGCTTCACCCCTCCATCCACTGATAGGGATGGATGTCACTTTTAAATGGACAGAGGAGTGTCAACAATCTTTGAGGCAATCAAAACTGTTTTTCTGTCAGCGCCAGTCCTGAGGCATGCTGAAACATCCAAGACATTCATTGTGGCATGTGATGAATCAGCAGTTGCAGTGGGAGCGGTGCTGTTGCAAGAGCATGAAGGGATTGAGCACCCTGTGACATACTTCTCATGTAAACTCACCTCCACAGAACAATCATGGGCAATCTATGATAAAGAGTTGGCTGCGGTGGCATGGTCGCTGACTCATTAGAGATATCTTCTTCAGGGAGAAAAGCATGAAGTCACAGTACGCACTGACCATAAGTTTCTAAAGTATTATCATAAACCCCAAAAGCTGGCTCACCGTCAATCATTCACATACAGAGATCCTTGTAACTTTCACTTCAAGTATGAGTTCATAAATAGGCCACTAAATGTGCTGCCTGATATGTTGAGTCGCAATCCTGCCTTGGCTCCAGGCCCAGAGGAGGACCTGTCTGAGCTCACCACAATGGTGCCTTCCACCATGACCCTCTCCCTCACCACTGTTATGGTAGCATATGTTGGTATATCTCCAGAAACACCCGTGTGCAAATGAGTTTTAGAAGGTCAACTATGTTTCCCAGAAGGAATTGAATCGGCGAATGATTTGGAGACTAAGCAGCATAAACGTCCCCTGTATCACTTAAAAGATGGGATAATTTTTTCTTTTGGGATAGTACTTGAGTCCCACCCACCCTGCGCATGCAGATTTTTGAAGAGCATTACACCCCACCTGCAGTAGGCCATCCTGGTTCAAAGAAATGTGCTGAGATAGTCAAAAGAACCTACAATTGGCCTGGGCTCTCCAAGAATATCCCAGCTTGGGTATCAAGCAGTGCTACCTGTGCTTGCTCTAAATCAGACCGCACAAGAAAAAAGGGACTTCTCTACCCTTTGCAACAAGCTGAGGGTCCCTGGACGTCTGTCTCAGTGGACTTCATTGTTGAAATTCCCATGTCCAAGGGGTTCGATGCCATAATGTTGGTTGTGGATAGGTTCACCAAGTTTACGTTGTTTATCCCATGTAGCACCACTATAACAGCGGCAGATAATGAAGCGCTCTTCATCACTCATGTCTTCTCCATGTTTGGACTCCCAACGGAAATTGTAAGTGACTGTGGTTCACAGTTCACAGCCAGGTTTTGGGATGCCAAGCTGGGACTTCTTAGCATTAAAGCCTGCCGTTTTACAGCTTATCACCAACAATTTGATGAGCAAACTGAGAGAGATAGTCAAGTTTTAGAACGATATATATGTTGTTACTCCTCAGCCACTTAGGACACTTGGGCCACAGACCTTCCTTTAGAGCAATTTTCCTACAACAATGCCCCAAACTCTTCCACTGGATTTACCCCCTTTGAAGCAAAATTGGGTTACAGCCCATACTTACAGATTGTAGAACGCTTAACCTCAGCAGTCCCCTCATCAGAGGACCAGATCACCCAGATTTGAGATACCAAAAAGATCGTCCAAGAGCACTTATTAAAAGCCATTGGAGACTATAAGAAGTTTTTTAGAGAGAAAACGACTTTCAGGCATGACATCTATGTAGGCTCACTTGCTATGCTTGACACTCCCCACTTGAATATGAAGGTTCCCTCTATGAATTTGGCTAGTAAGCGCTCTGGACCTTTTGAAGTAGAAAAGGATTTGGGTAATGGTGCATACCGCATCAAGAATTCTGCCCATTAGACACAACATAAAGTTTTACACACCTTTCAACTATCCCCCTTCAAGGGTGAGCTTCCTTCTACCCCTGAGCCCATTATTGTGGGGACTCTCAAGAGGCAGAAATGGAGGCAATACTGGCCTTAAGGAAATCCAGGAGGTTGGTCCAGTATCTGGTTGCATGAAAAGGCTACCCAACCTATGAAAATAGTTGGGTAAGTGCAAAGGACTGTGAGAATTGCAAGGAGTTAGTGGCTGAGTTCCATGAGTCACATCCTGAGGCCCCCTATCCACCCAAGAAAATCGCTACCATTTTGGCCATCAAACTCCCTACTAGACACAAGAACTATGCCCTAGTTCACGTACCAGGTGGAGGGATGTTTCCCGTTAAAAAAGGAGAGTATAATGTAAGTCTGGAGACCCAACCTCTTGGGTTAGACCTGAAAAGGTCCCATATAGAAAGAAGAAGGGACCTAATGAATCTGTGGAGCCCTTGTCTCAAATGAGGGGACTTGGGACATGTGTTTGATAAATGTTGGGTAACTGCATTGGCCACAAAAGATACCTCCACAGTATCCCCTTTGGCTGTTTCTTCACTTGTTGAAAGGATAAAGGAGGTTTTTAGGGAGGTGATACAGGCCAGAAGTCACTGTAGGAATCCAGCTTAGGGGTGCTCGCTGGTGCTTATTTTACTGGATCCCACAAAAGTTTTAATAAAATTTAATAAAATTTACTAATAAAAACTTGGGTTTTATCATTTTTATTAGAAGAGTGAAGGTTAAACAAAAAGCAATCCCTTCCCAATATTCAATGATTAATATTTATACTGATTTTTGAGGTCAGAGGGAATTCAGGGATAATTTGGAATAGCTGCAACGCATTCTAAATTAGGAAATATGAGAAACTCTCCTATCAGATAGTGGAAGAGATAAGTTACTGTTTTGGAAATCAACAATTGGGGTTTTGGGGCAGGATGTACCCATGCAGCAAGTTTTGATGTACCACAACCAATCACTGCTAGAGAAATTACTTTCACCTTGGGGGCCTCCATTAAGCCTATAAAAGGGGGTGGCCCCATGTAGGTATTGTTGAACTTGTTGATGTTTGGGGGAGTACTTTCCTCTGGTTACCCCAAAGTCTGTCATGCAATCAGCAAAATCTGATCGTTCAATTTTACAGTTAGTGCCAGTGTAGGTTTTGAACTGGTGTTACCCCAATTAACGGGGTTCCACCTAGAATTGGCCAGGGTCTTTTGGCCAACATCCCTGAGATTTTCAGTATGATTAAAATCGCATTTAGAGTCATTGGAAACTCATAAATAGCTGACAGCGCCTCATTTTAGCTGAATTTGACCCAAGACATTCTTCCTCTGCAGCTGAGAGAGCAAATGTCTGACAGTCACCAACAGCACCTCCCCCTCCACTGGCCTCCACCCACCATCCTCACTTCCTTGGAAAAGAATAAAATTGGCCTCAAAACTTAGGAAATGGTTCCTGAGTCAGTTAAAGTGGTCTGGAACATAGAATTCAAAATTATGGGTCTGAGAAAGCCAATTTAAGTTGAAATCCATTTTCAAAAAAAATCAGAAATCTTTTTAAAATTTGTCATAATTAACCCTGGTGGAGTCCAATTCTGTCATCCCTTTGATCTGAGTAAATCCACCCAAGTTTGGATCAGTGAGGGTCCCTACCTGGCGGATCAGACAATTATGTTGTCAGAGCTTTTGCAACCTCTTGTGTAAGCTGGATGATGATGCCCCAAGCCCAGGCTGAGTACCCATAAGTACATCAGCTGCCACTGTCCAAGAAACACACCCATGACCACCTTGTTCCCATTTCTTGTATGTAAGGCAACTGCCTCTGGAAGGGGCAGATGTCAGTCCATTTTCCCTCTTAGTTTCAATAAAGCTAATTATTACCCAAACCTAGTCCATGGACTCTATCTCTTTTTTCCAATATACTTTCACTTAACCCAACAAAGTGTGCAGTGATCTGCATTTTAGGGCTGATGAGCATCAAGTGGGCCCTCCAAGTCATTGATCCAATGGCCCATCAGATGGTGATCACAATATTTAAAAAATTTTGCTGTGGTCATGTGATGCCAATCTGCCACTTCTAAAGAATTCATTGATCTGCTGAACTTTTCACAACAATCTGCTCCTCCTTCAGCTCCCAGCAGATGAGCTACAGGTCTGCCTTCCACTTTTCAAAATAGTCAGAGAATTTGGACTAATTTGCCCCACCAATCTGCTGGTGGTTTGGAACAATTTGGGGGTAATGAGGCCATTTCCACTAATTACAATTCTCTGTTTGGAGGTAAGGAACAGCCATCCTTACAACTGCAAGGTGATAACCAGGCACTGGACTATCTAGGCCATCTCACCAAGGGCTAATATGGCCAAAACCAGTTTATAAATTTTGATCTGCCATCCCAGTGACATCCCTGACTTCTCAACCTATTGAAAAACCCTCAACAGGTGTAAGGCAAAGCCCAAGGCCTCCCAACAGTCAAATCAATTTGATATAATCTGATTCACAAACCTGCTCAGCATTTCCAAGATTTTGAAAATTTAAATGATCTTCAGAGTTTTTATTATGATGAAACAATATCAGAAGGTTTGGAAAAAGAGCCCAAAGGTCACTAACTGCAAGCCTAGGAGGATTGGCCATCCTTCTTGCCTCTCCCACCCTTTGGAGATGCCCCAGCAAGACCTGTGGTTGCCCCCATTGCGGCCATTTGATTTGCTATGGGAGCCTTTGGTATGTTCTTTAACTTTTATTTCCCTCATAAGAATCATAGGGATCCCTCCTACAACTGATCAGAACTGCTATGTCATTGGCATTATGGGCTTTCCACTGGGTTGTTAAACATTAGATTGGAATCCCAGTCTTACTTTAATCAACAGATTCCATGACAATGATAATCATGAGTGATGGGGTAGGAAAGGGTATGGGCATCAAAGCCTTGATATAAAAGTGCAGAATTTTAGATTGTGATAGAAGTTAACTTTGTTAATGGTTAGAATAAATGACTATGAGTATCAAAGTCTTGGCTATATATTATAAATATGTTAAAAAGTATCTACAGTTACTTTAATCAATAGTTAAAGGGGAGTTATAGATAAAAGAGCTATGACTATAAGAATTATAATTAGTATCAAAGAATTTCCATATATGATTATATGTAATGGTTATGATCGGGAGTAGATTTAAATGTTTTGGTCTTAAAAAGCTTAGGTTTCCACAAGATTAACTTTATAAAACTTTAGTTAGTTCTAGAAAAAGTTCTTTAGGCATAGGTGCTATCTCTATAAGAAGCCTATAACCTATAAGTACACTTGTAGTTGGCTTTTGGCTGGGGTTAAAAATGGGCTTAAGGGTAAAAAGCCTCAATATAAAATTACCATTTTAGCATATATATAAGTTTATTTAAGTAAGAGATTTCATTTAATATAAATTACGTTGTAGTGATTTAAAGTTATCTTCGTGTATAGATTAAGTCAGATCCATTCTAGCTTTTAAACAGAATGGAAGTTTAAAATAAGACTATGGTATGTATATTATTGCAAGTAAAACTGTGGGAAATAGCCAGTGAATAAAAAATAAGATAGTACTGATTTTCACATTGCAAAGTTTAGGAAATCCGCTACTGGCTAATATAATGCACTAAACCCAGTGATAAAATTCGGGGTAATTCGAATTAAAAAGTTCGATTAAGAATTTCAACTTCGATGAAATGGTTATAAGCTGGCTAAAGCAAGTATCAAATTGGGTCAAATTCGAGCAGATTTTATTGCAACTGTGAGTCAGACTAGCTAAAGCTTGCTTGCTTTAACTTTAGATCAACTTTTTTATTGTCCTATGGAACCGACCATGTTTGCGACAACGGCCGCTCGCAAGTTAAAGATGTAAGCCAATATTGGGGGCATCCCTTGCCCATAATATTTTTCTTCCCATGATTTTTTTTTTCATTTCTGAGTTTATAGATATTAAGCATTTTTGTGGCTTAGTTTGGTCCCTAACCTTAAAGCGTCGGTTTAAGTTTACGGGTACTTCTACTTTGTAAATAAAATCTGACCTTGATACTATTTTTCACTAAGCTGCAAATTTAATCAGCTACGTCTATTTTTATTCAACTTGAAGTTTGTTTCCTTCGGTGGTTTGTTTTGATTTAGGTGTTTAATCGTGGTAAACTATTCATTTATTTTTTTCGCGTTGTTTTGGTTGATGCTTGACTGGGCTGGAGGTTGGTTTGAAGCAAGTGTTTTTTGCTGACACAATGGATTCCAAAGTATGAAATACATGGATTAGTCAAAGATGGTTCCCTTGTCTATTTGAGGGCTTTATTGCTGAAAACTTGCTGGTGCTTGTATTTAGCCAGAATGAAGCTTTTGTTGGGTTTGTGGCTAAGTATGCTAGCAAGTTCAACCACTCCTTTGTATTATTCGTTGCGAGCAGTATATTTCTTAATATCAGGTTGGATATAAAGCAAAATTCAAAATAGTATTATCTGCGATGGTATGATCTTTTAGTGGGGCAGTATTTTTGGTTAAATAATTTATTGAACCGTTCAGAGTCAGCAAAAATCAATGCTAGAAGCTACAGCTCAGGCCCAGAGTTATAACTAACCTTTGGGATTAAATTAGAGCCGCGTTTGGCTCGGCCAATGGGGATCTCGCCCAACTCACCCAAAAGATGGCGAGCATCCAGTCTTCGAAAGCGGGCCCCTTTGATCTATTCCTCATCGCTGGAAATCTATTTAATGCAGACCAGAAGGCGAACGAGGGCCTTAGTGAAAGCCTTCTTCAGAACAAATACAAATGTACAGTTATTTCGATTATTTTAATGGTCATTAGTCCCTGTACCGACCTATTTCATCGCTGGTGGAATCCCATTGCCGGAAGCTTTGGCCAAGAAAGTTGGTCGAGGCGATGACGTGTGTGAAAACCTCACATTTTTGGGCAAGGCGGGCTTGCTGAAAACCGCTTGCGGGGTCAAGCTCGCATACTTGTCGGGTTCCGAATTCTCCTCCGAGGACGAGGTAGTTTAAAGGCCAAGCTTGATATTAAAAGGCATAAGCGATGCAGGTACACCGAGCAAGATGCGCAGCCGCTGTTGGAAGATTTGCCTACCAAAGACGTGGACATTCTGCTGACTTTTGACTGGTCTGATGGGATTCACCAGAATTCTGCCAAATGGAAGCTCCAGCTTGAGACTCAAGTACCGCCCGGTTCAAAGCTTGTCAGCAGGATAGCGGCAAACCTGCAACCCAAGTATCATTTTGCTGCCCCCTCTCAAGACATTTTCTTTGAACGCGAGCCCTACCGGATTCTGGCCACCCCAAACCAGACCCAAGGGGATCAAATCCGATACAACTTAACTCGCTTCATCTCGTTAGGGTCAGTTGGGTCTAAGCAACGGGTACGTTTTACTTTAGGGGAGCCTGATCTTTTAGTGGGCTTACGCCATGAACCTTCAACAAGGAGCCCCACCTTTACTCAAGGCTGAGCTTCCACCTAAAACCACCAATTCACCCTACCACGGGCAGCCCAAGACAAACCTGGTGGACCAGGCCACACCAGCGGAAGCTGTCTCACCACCGCCCCTGAAGCCAGCACCTGATACGTTCTACCAGCCGCCGCGGAACGACTGGAGTAATAAGAGGCAGAAACTTTCACAGGTAAGCCACCCTTAGGTTAAACTAAAACACGTAGAATGGGCAAGACTGTGGTTTATTTCGCTCTCATAAAATGCCACCGAATTACGTCTGTCGCGCTTGCCAGGGCACCGACCACTACATTGTCGATTGCCCTAAAAAAGGCGTCAAGAAAGGTACCTGCGTTTGATGCCTTTAACCTTTAGAACTGAAGCCAAATGCTTGCTGGTTTTGTTTGGCCAACCCTAAAGCCACCAAGCACCTGATTGTGGCTTTGGGGGATGCCATCTACCTTTCGATTGCGAAAGGCTCACTCGTTGACCCATTTGGTTCGCAGTGCCTAGTTCCAGGTGGGGGGAACCTTATCCTTGCATCCATCAGGCATGTCACCTCATTCCTGTCCGCTGACCCCAGATCATGCGCTGCGTTATCGGCGGAGATTTCCTCCGTTAAGTCTGCCCTCGCCGCCATGTTCAACCAGCATGGCGCCGCACCCGTCTTTTTCGAGGCCTACCGCCCGGGCGGCCAGCACGCTCACCTCCAAATAGCGGCGGTGCCGACGGCGCTGGTAACGCAGTTGGAGGATGCTTTTGTCCTTTCGGGCCGAGCCGCCGGCCTTGAGCTGAGCCGTGACACCCGCGCGGATCCTAGCACCACATATTTCCAAGTCCAGCTCCCCGACGAAATTGTGCTCACGAGCTTGATTCCCAAGACGGCACGCTTTAAACTTGCCTTTGGGCGAGAGGTTTTGGGGAAGCTTTTGGGGACACCCGAGCGCGTCGACTGGCGCCAGTGTGAGTTTTCGCTCGAGCAGGAGCAATCCATGCGTGAAGCCTTTGCGGCTGCCTTCAAACCTTTCAACCCCTTTTCAAAATAGACTATAGACTGCCTTGTTCGGCTTATTAAACTTCACTGCTATTATTTTTATTTACTTTCTACGTGCTTTTTATTTGATTGCAGCTTAACAATTAATGTTAGACCTTGGGGTACGAGTTCAGCTGTAAAGTTGCATGGGTCAGCTCTACTACGCCCAGCATACTTGCATGAGGACTAAATTCGTGTTTGTCAAACCGTTATAATAGGAAATAAATAAAAGTCTCGATCTGATAAAGGTCCTTACGGCGCACTTTATCCCCATCGTAATTGTGGGGCTTGTAGAGTAGGGTAGCATGGTTAACTTTAACGAATTATACTACTGTATCTGCTATTATATAGCCAATCATGCCAAACTTGGGTTAAAAGGGTTGCATTTTAAGACCGATCTGATTTTGGCTTAAAGACCTGGTAGCTAGTTACCAAGAAATTAACTATTATAGCGCAGGGTTATATTATAGAACTTTTCAATACCCTATGAATCTCGATTTAAAGTTTACAGTATAATTTTGGGGTTGGCTATCATTTTTAAACAAAAAGTTATGGTGACCAGCATAGAGGGTTAGCTATTAATATAGCGCCTGCAAAGTTGCCCAAATAATTTTTAGGGTTTACTTGGTGACTAATAAAGTTTATCTAATTGATTCTCTAACTTAATCTACACCCTTAAACCTAGTTTACATACTAGTCAGGTATACCATCAACTTTGTGTAGACAGAGAAGTTTATATGGTATGAAAAACGGTTGCATTGTTATCTAAATCTTTGGGTATGAGAAGTAATAGTCAAGCTGATTAAAACAATTATTTGTTTTTATGACTGGTATTATGATATAGCATCAAGTGTACATTTGAGAGATAAAGGCTGGTCTGAAACCCATGTTTAGGATCAAAAGTGATCAAAGTGCTATAGCGTGGGCATAAACGCAACTCTGAAAAGGTGGGATTTAACATTACACGAGATATGATACAAGATAAGTGATGGGGATCCTTATATTATGTAATGAGTTGAAGTGATGACCGCAGGATTTTCAAAAGTATAGCTTGAGGCATAATGAGCTGCAGAATGATTTCTGTAATAGCTGTGTTTAAGTTTATATAAAAAAAGCAATGGAAACATACATATAACCAGGGTAAGTGTTGGAGATTCAACCGCGATGACCAATTATAATCAAGATTGAGATTTCATGTCTCAGTCCAATATGATCTTAAAAACCTTATTGGAGATATCTAATTCTCAAATAGACTGACGGTTGACCCTTCGGAGTTATTGGCCTCCTCTGAAGGATGAGGCCAAGCAATCCCAAGGGGTTAAGCCCTCCACAAGAAGGTCAATCCCATCTAATAATAACATTATCAGATCTGACCATCACAAGTATATTAATAATAATCAACAATATTGGTCCTTTATTAGAGATAATCTTACCTCAGTTGAAGCACAAAGATCCTCACAAAGAACTATCAAATCTACCCCTATAAATATCCCTCATTTTTAACTAATAAAGTACCACTTATTTTGTCTCACATAGATCAATTTTAGTCAAATCATAACAAAGTTCAATATTCCAATTGAAATTTATTATTGAAATGAAAATAATAACTTTCCATCTAGTACTAAAAAATTATATAATAACTTTGTTGCCTTGTTTCCACCTTTTCTAGAGCCACAAAACTAATAAAATTTGTAGCCTTTAAAGTACCTGAATATCAATTTCTTACAGAATTCTAATACTGGTGCTTTCTGCCAGGTCTGCTTCTGAGGCTACCTGGTGAAAACATATTTTACAATGATGAATACATCTAGCAAAGAAAGCCCCTCTTTCAAGGAATCAATGAATATCACCCAATGGGTACACTCCAATAGGCAGGAGATGCCTTCCACTAATATCAGTAATCTTCACTTTCAAGCATCTATGGACTTGGCCATTAAAGGCCCTGTCCAAGCTAATTATCCATTTCAATCCGCAAATATGGAAGAAACAGTCAAGGGCTTTAATAAGGGGGGCTATTCAGCCTGGTGCCCATCCTAACTGAGACTGAGCATCTAAGGTTGCATCTTATAAGATGGACTTATATAACAGAGCAGTTTTACAACATACTGAAGTCAGTTTGGCTAGAACAGAGCAGTATCTCCAGCAGTATGTACATTCCGCCATTCATCACATACTCAAGCTTTTGAGGTTACATCATCTTGAGATCCACCACCAGTTGACCCTGGCGCAAGAATTTAATTCTCAGCTATCCTCTTTCTATGAAACTGCTTCTAACTTTGGTTGGGATAATCCAGAAGCTATACTCAATAATAGGAGGGAAATCAATGCTATACATATCCATCTGGTGAGAATTTACAATGGAGTTGTGGGTTACATCAGCCAAGAAGTATCTCAACAGGTTAATGATGTTGCTGATCCTATTTAAAACTGAATCACTACCCTGGAAGATGAGATTACTCAACAACTGGGACTATTGTGGGCCCAACATGAGGAACGCTTTGTTGAACTTGATGGGCTACTTCAACAACTTGTCCAAATTGTGGATAATATTCAAGGAGATGGACCCAGTCCTGTTGGTCCTCCTGGACCTCTGGGACCACCTAGTTCTCCTTTGGTGACCCTGGGACCCCCTGGTGAATGAGGTCCTCAAGGACCTGTGGGTCAACAAGGCCCCCTGGGCCTGAAGGTTGTGATGGTTTGCAAGGACCACTGGGACCTCCTGGTCAGCCTGGCCCAACGCTTTCAGTTCATGACTCTGACCCTTTGAGACTACTGGCAACAAGAGTGCAGGCTTTAGAAAACAAAATCTGAGCCATAGCTCAAGGATGTTCTTTATCTCTAGAAGGCATTCTAACTAACCCAGATTATTCACTAACCAACTTATCAGATGGTGTTTATAATGCTCATTGTCTATGCAATGCTAACCATTCTACACAATAAACTTAGTTTGCAATGTTAACAGCTTCTATTGATTTGTTAATTGCTAAATATGGAGTACTTGAGAATAAGCAAGAAGAGATGATTGCTGCGAATTCTAACTTAAATCAATTGACTGCAAATGACAACTTACACAATGGGTCCAAAATTTACAGGCAATCTCCGCCATTTATGACAACAAGTTGATCAAATTCCTACTCAAGCCCATATCCCTGAGTCTGAACCCACTGAAGCTGATCTGGTAATGGTATCTGGTGTACATGTCTTAAGCAATAAACTCATCGCTTTCAAACCTACCTTTAAAGATAAGTTTGAGCTGGGTGAAGGTAGCATTCATTCTTTTCTATTTGTCTATGAGTGAGCAATGGATGGGGCGATGAATTAACAGAAAGTTCGGCATATTACTTCCTGTTTAAGCTGATTTGCTCAAGAAATCATGGTTCCTCACTTTAAGGTTTGCAATACGTGGGCTCAAGTGAAAACCACCTTTATTAAGGAATTTAGGATTGATCAAATTCTATCTAATAAAAAGCAAGCTTTTATAAGCATCCAAGCCAAATGAGGAGAGTCAATTCAAGATTTCGCTAAGAGATTTTATCATGAGGCCCAGACTCTCGCTACTTGTGATTGTATTACCATAGATGATGACATTTTGGCTGTGATGAGTGCATTTGCTTCTCATACTCAGTTGTTAATACATTTAAAATCTCTTAAAGGAAATTTCAGATCTATTCTTGACATCAAAGGGGCATTAATGGAGATTGCTAATGGTGTGGTGCACCTGACAACCACTAATAACCCTCATTCCTATATCCATGTGATACCGCCTAGACCCAAACCTAAACTTAAGAAGGACCCTTGCAGCTATTGCAGTCTAGTGGGTCATATGGAAAATAAATGTTGGAAGAAACAAGCTGAAAAGTCAAAAAAGAGGAGTCAGCATAGGACAAGAGGCTCCATGTGCTGACCTATCTCCTGTGCCTCAATCACAATCTTTTAATACTCCTAAAGACTGTTATGTGATATCTTCGCATGGTGAACTTGATATCCCTGATAAATTGGCTAACAAAGATACTGTTTCTTCTTACGCTTCTGTTTCTTCTTCTAATTCAATTTGACCATTTAGTCCCTTGGTATTTTCAATCCCACACTTTGGCACTGAGGTGATTCAGGTGGAATTCATAGTACACAAAGTAAAAGTTTTGGCTATTACTGACATGGGATCGCCTATTAATGTGATCTCTTCCAGGATTATAAGAAGAATCAAAGTGGCGCCAGACTTAAATCATTCTCAAGGCTACAGAACTGCTGATCCTTTATATACTAAATCCATAGGAGCTTATTCTTCCCTTCCAATGCACTTTGGAAAGTTGGTTATTTTGGCCCCTGCAAAGGTTGGACAATAACTGCTATGACTTGCTTTTGGGAACCAAATTTCTTATTAATTTTGATGTGATAATTAGTCTTAAGGACAATTATCTTTCTTTAAGTGGATACCAAGTACCTTTAGTTTTAAAAAGTTGTCCCCAATAGCAAAGGAAAACTCAAATGACGCGTTTGCTTATTGGAATATCCTACTTCTATCTCTTATCTTGAATAACAAATTTTGGGACCTAGGACTATTCTTCCAACTCCTTCAGCTTATGCCTCTGAGGGAATGCCTTTATACTCTAACAATTATATTACTAATCCTCCAAAATCTCAAGTTATAATTGATACTGGAGTACAAGTATTTGTGCTGGCTGATCATGTATTAGAGATCTCTGGTAAAAGTAATACTTCTCATTTGGAGGCCTTAACCTGCCCTGGTATCCTTGATCCCACTTATAATGGGACTGTTATAGTCTTACTAGCTGATCTCACCCTCTTGACCTATGCAATTGAATTGAAGTAACCATATCACTTATGTGCATCCTACTCCTGTGAATGAAATTTTATCCATCTCAGGATATGAGGATTTGCGTGATTTTGGGTTGGAATAAGCTCCTATAATTGCTAGAGTCAACGTCAAATTTGGAGATTCACTTACTCCAGAACATCAGCATGAAGCTGAGGCTCTAATTGAAGAGTATGCAGATATCTTGCTCAAGGTCCTGAAGATTTTGGCCTAATGAAAAGATGTGCAGGATCAGGTGAAAACTGGGGATACTCCCCCTATTTGAGCCCAGTCTTATCACAAATCTAAAGTCAAGGAGGCTTGGGTCTCAGTGGAATTGAAACAACTCCCTGATGCGGGGCTACTAACGCCTTCTAAAAGTCCATGGGCTTCCCCTCCACTTCTCATCTGAAAAATAGATGGAGGTCATAGAGTGGTTATGGATACCATCAGCTTAATGCTGTTTTAAAAAGGATTCTTATCCCCTACCTCACAATGATGATTCATTAAGACTATTGTCTGGGTCACAGTTCTTCTCAGTCATGGACATTGCTAGTGGCTACTGGCAAATTGACCTGGATCTGGAAGACCATCAGAAATGCGCCTTAATTTCTAGTAATGGGTTATTTGAGCCTACTTGTATGCCACAGGGGATTTTTAATGTCCCTACTACTTTTCAAAGAGCCACGGATGGCTTATTTGGGGATTTGAAACTTTCCTGCGTTTTAGTTTATTTAGATGATGTTACTGTTTTCTCTCACACTTTTAATGAGCATTTAGCTCATTTAAAAGAAGTATATGGCTGAATGCGCCATGCTTCACTTAAGCTGAAACTATCTAAGTGCTTTTTTCAAAACTGAGATGAAATTCTTAGGCCATAAAGTTAATCACGATGGGATTTTGCCCTTATCTAATAAGAAACAAGCTAATTTGGACATGCCTGTTAAAAAGCTTGCATAGTATTCAAATGTTTTTAGGGATGGTTGGTTACTACTAACAATTCATCCCCCATTTTGCTGAGATTGCAGAGCCTTTACTTTATTTATTGCACAAGGAAGTTTCTTTCTTATGAGAAGAATTGCAACAGCAAGCTTTTGATCTTTTGCGTAAAGCTTTAGTTAGTGCCCCAATTTTTGACCATCCTGATTTTCAAAGCCTTTTATCTTATTTACTGATGCCAGTGATGTAGCTATTGGGGCTATTCTGGCTCAGCATGATTCCAACCTGGTAGATCATCCCATTGCATATCTTAGTAAGACCCTTTCCAAAGCAAACGTAATTATAGCATTACTGAGAGGGAATGCCTTGAAGTCCTATCCGCCATCAAGCATTTTCGCCCTTATCTCTATGGAAAACATTTTACTATCATCACGGATCACGCTTCCTTAAATGGTTACAACAAATGAAAGATCCTGATGGACGATTAGCTAGATGATCATTAAAGCTTCAGAATTATGACTTTTCAATTCAACATTGCACTGAAGCTATATACCAAAATGCTGATAGACCTTATCAATTATCTATACTAACTTTATTCGCTGCTGAGGTAGATTGTATCTATGATCTGATTGGTAGACCTGAACTCTGGTATCATGAATCTAAGGACGTTATAGAGAAGCTATAATCCTTAACAAATAATACTTAAGTTAAAGAAGGTCCTTTATATAATAAGTTAGAATCTAAATGGCTGCCTTTTATTTGGCCTTCTGCAAGGACTGATACTATTATGGAGGCTCATCAAACTGTAGGGCATGGAGCTGTCGCTAAGACTTTACAGTGGTTGAAAGTCATTGTTATTGGGATAACATGCTGAAAACTGTGCACAATGTGTTGGAGACTTGTCTCACTTGTCAACAACAGCGTAGTGGATTCTCTGATTTACCAACATAAAATT
Source organism: Massospora cicadina (assembly GCA_022478985.1). NCBI lineage: Eukaryota > Fungi > Entomophthoromycota > Entomophthoromycetes > Entomophthorales > Entomophthoraceae > Massospora > Massospora cicadina. Next base: position 131,700 of record JAKSZP010015927.1, on the reverse strand, counting down.
GTGGGACCTTCAGAACCTTTTTCCACTATGAGTATTGATGTGGTGGGCCCTCTCCCTACTGCCACTTATGGACATTGTTATATTATATTAGCCATTGACCATTTTTAAATGGATTGAAGCTGTATCTGTTTTCACGGTCACCTCTAAGGCTACTGCGTCCTTCCTTTTTAAATAAGTTTTTAGCTGGCATGGTAGCCCAAAAGTTCTATTATATGATAATGGGATCAACTTTGTTTCACAGGTGGTGTCAGAATTGCAGATGACCACATAATCTAACCATTTGATCAAATATAAGATTTGACAATTAAGTTATAATTGTATAGGATCAGTAATAATGGCTGATTGATGAGAATATCGTTGGGCATCATCCCCAATGATATTAGAGATCACCAACTAATGAATTATTCTTGGACATCATCCCCAATGATATTTGAGGCTGCCAACAGATAATTTTATTGGGCATAATCCCCAACAAAATTAAGCAATAATTCAATATTGGAATAACACCTGATAGTTAAACTATAGGGAATCATTTAGAGCGGAATGGATTGGAATCATCAGAAACTATTAAAACGTTCAAACGATGGAGGATGAGTAAGATTGTCATTGGCCAAAACAATTGGTTTTGTGTACCTAATACCAATTGTTTGGTCCACCAAACACCCGAGGATTACGCTGCCTAAGAAATCCAAGGCAACAATACCTAACAAGATTTAGTGCCTAACACTGAGGGTCAAACCAGTATAGGAGCACAAATATTCTCATTGGACAGCTGAAAAGTTGTGTACCAATTCCAACTTTAAAAAACCCAAATTATTCCCTAATAAAAGCAGATTCAAATTGATATTATCTAAGTTGTTTAAACATTGGTTGTTTTGAACATTACTATTATGAGAAGAGTGCAAGGATCAGATATCCTTAGGTTAGCTATATAAAAATCTCTGCTTGGCTCTGCAAGAAGAGAATAGGGAAAGTGTTCCCTACCAGTATAAGAACATCTCAAGATGAAGAAGCACCTGTCTAGCGTTGGACATTACTCTCAACGTGGCTTTTGGGCAATCAACCATAATAATAGTCTTCATATTATTATTGCCCCAGTCTATCAAAATCATTCAAATAATCAACGCCAGGATCCACAAATCTGTGCAGTTAAAATCTAGGGCCAGAAGCGAGACATCCAAGCCCAATATTTTAACAGGTGGTATCTGAGCTTACTAAATTAATGCGTATTTATCAGTCATTTACAACCCCTTACAATCCTTCCACTAATGGTGCAGTCAAATGAGCAAATGGTACCCTTGTAGCCATCCTTTGAAAGATGGCCTCTAATGATACTAGTAAATAAAATCTCTACTTACCTAGTGCAACGTTAGCCTATAGGGTTAGCTATCATTGTATAATTGTAATTTCTCTCTTCAAGGCTCTTAACAGTTGGGATCCTATTTTACCCTCAAGTGTACAACTTATGCTTGATGCTACAACCCTGAAAACTAATGATTTAGCTATGAGGAGACTAGCCGATGAAATTATCAGAATACAAGCCTTAAATTCAAGTTCTTGCTACAACCTTAAAAGAGGGAACTAGAACCAATGCTATTCGATCTACATTACCTGAATATCAAATTGGGGATCTTGTATTCTTTTATCATCTTAGACCTGGAGAACAGATTCACAAACTTGATACCTTATGAGCTGGTCCTTACCATATTATTTATCATCAAGGTATTGAATACTCCATTTCAGCAAATGATACTGGACTGTTATCAAAAGAGTTCATGGTAGGTTTCTTTGTAAGTATGTGCCCCCTAGGCGAGGCCTTGAGGGGGACTTTGTTGGAGATTCAACTGCAATGACCAATTATAACCAAGATTGAGATTTGATGTCTCAGTCTAATAAGATATTAAAAACCCTCATTGGAGATATCCAATTCTTGGATAAACCAGTGATTGACCCTTTGTAGTTATTGGCCTTCTTTGAAGGATGAGGCTAAGCAATCATAAGGGGCTAAGCCCTCCACATAAAGGTCAATCCCATCTAATTAGAACCTTAACAGATCTGACCATCACAAGTATATTAATAATAATCAGCAATATCTGTCCTCTATTAGAAAAGATCTTATCTCAATTGAAGCACAGAGGTACTCACAAAGAACTTTCAAATCTACCCCTATAAATATCCCTCATTTTTAACTAATAAATAACCACTTATTTTGTCTTGCATAGCTTGATTTTGGACAAATCATAACAAAGTTCAGTATTCCAATTGGAATTTATTATTGCAAAGAAAATAATAATTTTGTTGCCTTGATTTCACCTTTGCTAGAGCCATGAATGAATAGTTTCATGGTATTTGTAGCACCTTAATATTGCAATTTCTCACAAATTCAATAGTATGGTTCAGAAATTACCCTTTGTGCTTATTCTATAACACAGTGAAACATATATGAAAGTTTTTTTTGCTAAATACATATCTGTTAATTTTCATTAGTGTGGTATCAGATTTAGGAAAGTGTAAGATCTCAACTATATCATAAAACTGTATTTAAAAATAAAGAATATGGCACAGTAGGTAATTATTGACACAAGTGATAGAAGTCTATATAATTACTAGTAGTCATGAAGTAATGATAGATAGTCAACTGTTATCTTTCTAGATTGGATATAATCTTTATACTGATTGTTTTTATCAGATAATCTAAAGCCTAAAATTGACTTAGATTTTAGGTGAGTAGTCATAACTTATTGTTAATTTAAACTTTAATTTATACTAATTTTTAAGTGTAATGCTTAGGGCGTTATCTAAGTCAGTAGGAATACCATAATCTGTAAAGTAATCTATCATGAATCTGGATACAGTGATATGGTTAAATGGGTTGTATGAGTCCCAAAGGAATCGCTGTGGGCCAGGAGGCGTGGAACAGAGACGCTTTGTCAAAAAATAAAGTTACACAGGAAAGACAATCTATATAACAAAATGAAAAATGATAATATTATAAAGGTAATTAAGAAAAAATATAGCCAGTAAGAACAAAATGAGGACACACAATTTCTGTATACAACTTAAGATAAGACACTGGCCTTTTTCTTTGGATTGTGCACTTAAGGATCACCATAAACTGATGAACATCTATAGATCTAATACTTTAACAGAGTGGAATTTAGGCAAGCCTCTGTTGGCTATTAATTCACTTAATATCTCCATATTGGACATATGGTTCTTAGTCCTTCTGAGAAGAATATCCATGTGGTTAATGTTTTAATTTGTTCCATTAAATATATAGAAATTTATGGAGAATTATACAAACTAGCTTTAAGGTCAATCTCACACTAACCTAAATTCAATTATTCCACCTAAGAAAAAATTAACCCCTCTTATAGACCTGAAGGGGTTGCTGGAAAACCTAACCAAATCAAAGACAGTGTGTATCTGATTTATGGAATTGAAACCAATCTGATGATATAGAAAAACTATTGTTGTGGATAATTCCTGACTAAATTCAAGGCCTTCCAATATTGGGGTTCAACCCTAACTTGTGCAAATGAATATTTCTCAACCTAAACCCCATAATATTAGGGTTCAAACCTGATCTATGCGGTGGCCAAATCCTGTTTAACAGATGTGACCAGAATGCCGCAGATTCCCTGATAGGTAATGAGTATAGATCTTGGCTTGAAAAGCTTAAGATTTACTGAGAAAAACTCCCTGATCTTTCATACAATCATGTTTCTATGCAAATAAACTTTACTCGCTTTTTGCCATTACTAATTTAGCTTACCTCAGAGCATCTAGGGATAAAAAATCTTTTGGATTTACCACTCAAGGAATTTTATCCTGAGTGAAGACTTTTTTTTTCCAATAAAGATAAAAATCATAATCCTATACCCAGGAACGTCAGGTCTCCTGGCCTTAAAAAAGGCCAAATGGTTTAACACCCCCTCCATCCCAACAAAACTGGTGCTCCCTGCCAGGTTTACCCTGAGTAAAGAGTGTGTAATATAAATACAATGAACAATGTTGCTTTGGCTTTGAATACCTCCTCTTAATTATGACATCGCTGTCTCAGTGACTGGGCAATCAATATGCACGTAGGAGAAGAGACAGTGACATACAACCTTCTATCCACACATTGTTGGAGGTGACCCTCCCTGATCCTTCCACAGAGCAATATCAATTGCAATTATCAGACTTCACTGAAGCCATTAATCTCCTCCTTTTGGGGGCCTTTGTCCCCAGAGTCTGAGATAATAGAAGATGTGATCTTGCAGTACTGGCCCTTATAATGAGTTTGCCCAAATTTCTTTGCTTGATGGAGAAGATATTGGATATAAACGTTCAGAACGCTACATGCGTCAATTTATGAATACCATCTTGTACCGTCTACTGCAAGAAGCCAGGTTCCATCATCAGGAACTACTATGCCATTTACAGTAATTGAGGATGTTACATCTGCAACTCCTCCAATTATAGCAATCTGCATCTCTTTGGAAGTGAAGACTGAAATGTCATATTAGAAAATTGGCAGCTTATCAATGAGATGCAAGTAGTGTTAACCCGTCTGGATGAAGAATTATGAGATCATTCAAATGGAACTCTCTAATTGCTTCATTCAATTAGAGGTCATTATTCATAATCAGGTCAGAGATTATACCCTCAAGCTACAAATTGAAGTTGATAACTTTATGACCTCCTTGGACAAATGCCTCTGGCTTTTGGAAGACTTGATCTATGAAGTATGCAATGCCCAGAATATTCTCCGTTCTTCAGGACCACAGGGAATGCCTGGCAATTGTGGAGCCCCTGGTCTAGCCAGACAAGCTGGTGGATGGGGATACCCTGGACTCCCTGGGCCACCGGACCTCCTGGACCTAATGCTGACCCAGGAATCCCCAATGAACGCTTCCAGTAATTAATTCAGCAAGTTAAAGATCTTGATTTCCAATTAGGACACATCAGCCAAGGAGCACAAATTATTTATGATGGAGTGCCTCTTTTTCCTGAAAATTTCCCTATATGCTCATCATGAACGCCTTGGGAACTTGGCAACCTTACCCACTGTGGTATGTGGCTTTGTAGCAAAGAATACTCACCACCAAGCAACACCAACTCAAACTTCAAGATGCTACTTCTGATTTTAAAAAAAGAAATTTGGCAGTTAAATTATATCACTGTTACAAAATCAGTTTTTTTGTGCCATCCATGATCAAGTAGACTTAGTGATCAAAGATGTGGGAATACAGCTATTTGTTTTTCTCGCTGGTGCTAGACGTCACTGGATTCCACAATTGAGTTCATTAAATAAATACTAAAAACACTAATAAATAAAAAGCTAAGTTTATAAGTGTTATTAATGTGATCGCAGTATAAGAAAAACCAACCCTCTTGATATCTAACCATTCAGTACGTAAATTGTATCAAGAGTTGAAAGGAATTCAATGGCATCTTTGGAACAGCTTGGTATAGTCCAAATAAGGAATTATGCAAGATTGGCCTATTGAGGCTCAGAAAACTTGCTTCACTTTGCTGAACGATGGAAGGGAAATTATTATTTGGAAATATGTACCCATGGGGTAATGATTTAACAAATTTTAGCCAATCACCTTTTGATAAAATTACTGCACCTTGGGGACCCCCGCCAAGACTATAAAAGGAGGTGGTCCCCGCTTAGGTGCTTGCATGGAACTAATTGTGTCTAAAGGAGAACCATCCAATGGATGCCCCAGAGTCCACTGTGTGGTCAGAGCAATCTGACTGCTTGATCTTGTTTTAATTGCCTGAGATTATTTAAAATAGTGTTACCAAATTTGCAGGGTTCCACTGAGAATCAACCAGGGTCTTTTGGCCAATAAACTCATTTTTATTATTGAAATCACTCTTATCTGTATTTCAGACTTGTAAATGGCCAACATTTCCTCCTTTCATCCAATTTTGACCCAAAACATACTTACCTTGAAGCCAAGATGGCAAATGTCTGACAAAAGATATTAATGACCTACAAAGTCAAGTGGATGCGTTTCATCCTCAAAAATACTCATGAGATACCGTTTCTTTTTAGGTGAAGGAGCACCCCAGTGTCAGTTCATGTTGTTTGGCCTCCAACCCCTCAAGTGGTACATCTAAACCCTCGTTTAAAGAAAAGTATGTCCCAGAAAAAAGCATCCTATCTTTTAATTATTGGTTTGAAAGTGCTATGGAAGAAGCCACTGACAACCAACGGCTCAAACAACTGCTAAATTGTCTTAGTTGCCTGGCTCAAGACATTATTGTCCTTAATCTAAAGTATTGTCATACTTGAAATGAAGCCAAGGTTGCCTTGCTTTGGGAATTCAGGAAAGCTTAACCTTATTTAACCAAAAACAAACTTTTATGGGGATAAGCCTTAACTGGGGAGAGACCATCAATGAAAGTGCCCATTGATTTTATCTCAAGGCTCAAACGTTGGTCACAGGAAATCATCTCAAATTGGATAATTCTATCATCGCCTCATCTTTTTACGTTTAGAAATATGCCTAATATTCTACTCTATTTTAAAGCAGTGAAATCTAACTTGTCGTCTCTCCTTCATATTAAAGAAGCCATCCTGGAGGTTCCTTCTGAACTACACAAACCCACTGAGCCACCTCGTTTTAATAATAAAACCATACCACCAAGTGTTAGTGGTTACACCCCAATTCGCCTTTACCTGAATTGTTTTTCACTTATTGCAAGAAATATAACCACACTTTAAACTTTTATCACACTTTTCTTAGTAAGATTGCAAAAGCTCAGTCAGTATAGGGCAGTAGTCTCCCTATGCTGAGGACAATCAAGAGCCTCAAGACCCTTGTTCTAGCTCTAGTTCTAAGCCCAGAACCTCAGGATGGTTTTTGTTAGATGTGCCTACAGAAGTCAACGTACCTCTTTCTATCCAAGGCAATAAAGATCTTCAGCTTTCTTATTATTACATTGGCCAGTAACCTAAACAAATTTTGGAGGTCAGGTCCTCTATGGAAAGCCAAGCGTTAGCAGATAAAACCTTAAAAGCATCGAACAGTCCCAAGTTTGGCCATGACAAAATCCTCCACTTTCTTTGCTACAAATAACTAACAAAACTTTATAAGCCTATTAATTCCCAATTCATCTCTTTGGTGGTTTGAGGAGAGGTAGCCATTCACAAGGTATGTGTCCTAGCTATTTTTAATACTGGCTCACCAGTTAAAGTTATATCCTTCCAACTTAGCCAGAAAATACAAAAATAGCTCAAGATTTGATTCATGAAGCTGAATATGGGATGGTGAGTAATTAGTCAACTAAGGCAATCGGGGCATATTCTGCCTTACCTCTCCAATTAAGGAAATCTATCTCTATCTTATTTGGGAACCTAATGAATCAAAATTTTTCCAAATCCCTCAGTTTTCCCCTATCACTTTTATGTAAAATTATCTTCATTTATATATTACTAACATGAGTTGTTTCAGCTCTTTACAAGTTTTGGGTTTGATCCCCTACCCACAATAACTCTAGTTGACATAAAAATTGGAGTTAATCTCACCTTTAAAAAATGCCAGAGTATTAAAGACCTCATTGAGGAGTACTATAATATATTCCTCAGGATCAGGTAACTACAGAATAAATGTTGGGGTAATTCACCATGTTGATACTGAGGCTCAACCTCCATTTAAATCGTGGTCATACAGAAAATCTAAAGTCAAGGAAGCTCAAGTTGGCCTTATAGCTACAGCAACTGTTGTATTCTGGGTTACTTGTGCCTTCTAAAAGCCCGTGGGCTTCCCCACTCCTATTAATTCAGAAGAGAGATGGTGGCCACCATGTTGTCATGGATTTTACTGACTGAATTCTTTTATATGAAGAGATAGCTACCAATTGCCATATGTAGATGAATCCTTACTATTAATGTCAGGTTCCCATTATTTCTTGGCTATGGATCTCACCAGTGGGTACTGGCAAATTGACTTGTCACTTGAAGACAGTGAAAAATATGCCTTCATTTCAAGCGAAGGACTATATGAGCCCACTCAAATGCTGCAGGGTTTATGTAACACCTCTGGCACCTTTCAACGCGCCATGGATGGACTCTTAGGCGAATTGAAATGCTCTTGTGTGCTATTTTATCACAACAATATTATCATTTTTTGAGAATTTTTATCAAGCATATAGATCATCTCAGGAAAGTTTTTACAGCGGTTAGGCAAGCTTTGTTAAAGCTAAAGCTGTCAAAATGCTCCTTTTTTAGAGCAAAATGGATTTTTTGGGTCATAGAGTAGGTAAAGCCAGAATATCCCCTATGTACATCAAGATCATGGTCATTTCTAAGATGTCCCCCCAAAATCCTTATATGATGTACACGTTTTTTAGGGATGTTGAGATATTATACCAGTTTATCCCACAAATTGCCAATACCTCTGAGCCTCTAGTATACTTATTAAAGAAGGGTATACCATTCCAATGGAAGGAAGAGCAACAGCAGGCCTTTGACCTATTACGCGTAGCTCCCACCCAATCTACAGTACTTATACATCCTAATTTTGATATACCCTTTCTACTTTTTACCAATGCTAGCAATATAGCTATTGGAGCTATATTATCTCAACATGATGAAAGCTTAAAAAACATCTCATCGCCTATTATAGCAAAACCATGACCAGAGATGAGCACAACTATAGTATTATGTAACTCAAATGCTTGGCGGTACTACTGGCTATTAAACATCTCTGACACTATTTATATGAAAATCTTTTACCATAATTACTGACCATTCTTCCTTGTGATGGCTGCAATAATTGAAGGATCCTGATGGGAGGTTAGACCTATGGGTGTTAAAACTTCAAAACTACAGTTTTTCATTATTCATTGACCAGGGCCCATATACCAAAATGCATATTGCCTATCCAGGATCCCCATATCAACTTTAACTGACCATGAGGAAGATTGACTCTATAGTTTCTTAACCCAATCAACTTTATGGAAATACAAATTCCTGACCCTTTAAAAAATTAGTAAGAAATTGGTGAATCTTAAAGTTAAAAATGGCAAACTGTACAAACTTGTATCTTGAAAATGGTTGTCCTAAAAATAACCTTTGGCTTAAATTGACACCATATTGGAGGGACATCTACAAGTCAGTCATGGGGAATTCAGAAAACTTACCAGTGGCTCAAGACTCAATGTTGCTGGAAAGGAAGCTTGTCTTGATACAAGATGTAATAGAGTCCTGCCTGGTATGTAAAAAGTCAAGCTGAACCTAATCACAGTCTCAATATCTAGTGGTTTCACACTGTGTACCCTTCCATATTATTAATATTGACGTTGTGGGACCCCTCCCTTAGCCTCCAATGGTCATCAATTTCTCCTCCTATCTGTGGATCATTTAACTAAGTGGATTGAAGCTATATCTCTACCCTTTGCTTTGGAAAAAGCTACCTCCACATTTTTATATAACTGGATTATCACCCATAATGGGTTTCCTAACATAATTCTCTGTAAAATTCGGAATTTTCAATTACCACTGGTGAATAATTTAGACAAACTGATGGGATCCACTCAGGCATTTTCCAGTCCATACCATCCTGTGACCAATGAAATGGTAGAGCATGTATATGTTGCTTTAACTTCAACTCTCCATAAAATTGGCCATGGCTGACAGTCAGATTCTGGTGGTTGACCTAAAAAGAGACCCTTTTGACAACCAAAATATCAGGCCAATTATCCTAAAACTCAAGCTAGTACTCTAATTCATAACTTAAAGCCTATTTCAATTACATGGCTTGGGTCAATTTTCTCAACTTCAATTCAATTTAATTTCTATCAAAAGCTTGGGCCAGATAACCTGACACATTCAGGCCAATTATACATGCAACAAAATTCGGCAATTGGTCCTGACTAATTGGGAACAATATCAAATATTCAGCATAAAAAATCATTTGGAGATTGACCCAAAGATAACGTCAAAAATCTCATGGACAGATAGACATAAAGAATGTAATCAATCTCCCACCCTAGGGCGAAATTTGTATGTTAATCCTCATAATTGGCGTGATAGCACTTGCACATGGACCGCATGAATGATTGTACCTAGTGCTATTGAAAACCCTGCTGGAGTCCTGATTAGAGGTGCATCATTTACTTTAATTGAAGCCAAATTTTCATTGAAGATGTATTTCATCAGCAGCATGAAAGAACTTAAAATTGAGAGATTCCTAAAACAATTTGCATGTTCTTATTGCAATTTTTGTCCCTGATCTCCCAAATATGAGAGTATTTTGACATCAATAAACTTAGAAATAAGTCATAGTTGTATTAGTTCAGGGCTTAACTAAGGTGGAAAATAATTTGTGGAAATTTCATGCTCCAAATGTGGCCAGGAGATGCCCTAGAGGTATAAATACCGGCGCCTGGCCTAATGAATAATCATCAGAAAAATATAGTCTAAATAAAGATCTATTTTATTTAATATTTTTACAGGTTTTTCCTCCAAAATCTCTTTTGAAGAGTGTCAACAAGGTGGAATCTCAGAATCCACAGCTTGTAACTTTTCCTGTATCAGAAGAAGTTCATGATTACAAAGGGAAAATTGAGCCCAATAATGACCAGAAGATTCAGATTAATTTAAATAAGCCTAGTGAATTTTAAAAAGGTCAAAATACTGTAAGCCACGGGCAAAATTAAGGATTATTTGGACGAACTTCAACACAATTAAGGGTGCAGGATCAAATTAATTAAGCGAGCAACATTCAGATTTTAACAACTGGTGCTCACTCGAAATTGGTGACACTCTCTGAAATGGACAAACACAATCAGTTCCTGACAGCTTTGGCCAGATGAGAAAGTGAAAATGAGATGGAAACTAGTGACAAGGAGATCTCAGATTATTTTAATACCAGCTGCCAAGGCTCTGATGCGGGCACCTCCTACTCCCTGAATCTTATCACAGTGGGGGGAGCTCAAGTGGATGTAACAAGACCAATTGATCTTACATCTGAAAGTGTAAAAGCTATGCTGGAAACTCTATATCAGGGTTTTAGGATTAATACTTCACAAATTGATCCCTCCTTCAGCCTGTTCTATTACCATAAGGATCAGGCACTCAAGATGGAGATATACATGAAGTACCACAATGCGACCATGGAATCTATTGTCAAACTTCTCACAGACAGTCAAGCAACTAAAGAATTCCTGGTTAACTTTGTTCAACCCACAATCAAGAATAAACAGCGAATCCTTTCTAGACAAAATCTGGAACTTACAGAAATCTACCAAGTGCAAGGGAGGAACAACCTTTCTGAAATGCTCTACTGGACAAACTAAATTCCAGTGTTACTGAAGTCCAAAAAAGCAATTGTGACTAATATGGGACTTGCCATGAAGCTTATGGGAGATTAAACACCCTTGAGGAGCTTATAAATTGAAGGAGTCCCAAAGATTGCCACAGAAGTTCTTGCTCACCATGGCCTATTGCATGAATGGGTACAAAACATGAATACCCGCCGTCAAAAACTTGAAACTCATTCAGATTCTATTATCTCAGATGGAATGACTCACCATACATGCCACTTTGGGCCAAATAAATCACTTGGTCTTAAATTTAAAGCATGATGATTTTGAGAATTATATTCAGGCCAAGCTGGATACTGTTAACAAAAATCTCAAAGACTTTGAATCAAAACCAGCCGTCACAAATAGGGATGAGGAGGATGCCCAGATCAAAGAGGAATTTTAAAATTTTGGACTGTGGTGTCAAGGTTGCAGGCCAGAAACACTGAAACTACTAAGGAGAATTGGGAACTAAGATTTCAATTATCAACAGAAAATTCCCAAGTAGCAGTTTGGACAAATATTTTTAAAAGCATAACGTCCAATCAATCTCTATTCAAAGAGGAGTATGAAAACCTTAAAAAAAATCCAAATCCCTTAAGAAGCAAAGCTGCCAGTGCTCACCCAGCCTTTACAATAGAGAAATGGGAAACAGATCTGCCTATTCAGCCAATAAGCAACTTGAAAAACAACTAAGGGCAGAATTCAAGCATCAGAATTCAGTAGTTTAGAGCAATATAATGATGTTTGAATCATTGGAAATTGACACTGATGCAGAATCTGATATTTCAAACATCCGTCCTATGCCTAGAGTTTTGGCATCACTCCTAACACCAGATACTCCCCAATAGAAAAGAGGGCCAATTCAAAGTGATGATACACTAAGACTTTCAAGTACAAGAAGAAGTACATCTCCTATGCCTAAAACAGGATTGGATGACTTTAAACCATCAAACTTACAAAGTTTGATAAGGATGGGAACATTCACTCTTTTCACAAGCTATTTAAAAAGCAATGCGGGGAGAATCAGACTGTTGCAATTCTGATATGACTGGATGATAATCCTGGGACAGTTAGGGTGAGTTGAGATGAATCCACCAAAATGAGATTAGTTATGATTATCCGAGTGCCTCAAGGTGAGGCGAGATTGAGATTTAATGGATTAGTTATTGGATTGCCTCAAAATAAGGTGATTAGGAAATGTTGACATTTGATGAATATGAAATAAATTACTTACAATTTAGGCGATAGGGAATTAAAGAATAACTAGCTGAAACGAGGAGAATTGGTGGAACCAAATAGCCCAAGCAACGAGTGTGGTATCGTCCAAAGCTGCTATATATGAGCGGGATGGGTGATTAAGAGGGGTTGTTGGTTAATAGGAAAAGAAGAGCAAGATAGAGAGGATCTGAGGAGCTTATTATATTTAAATAAAGTATTGTAGTGGGAGCAAGTGCTCCATAGTTATTATTTTAACGTTTATTCTGTTGTTACCAAGGGCCATGATCATCATATCGTTGGTTCTATTGCTCAGTGAGTTAAACCCTGTGCAAACCTCTTATGGCATATATCCAGCATTCCGCCAAATTACAACAGTGGTACTCACTACAGGGGGCCCATTGATCAGTAATAAAATAATAAAACTCAAGTCGTCTGCTATGTCTCACCTAGGTTGCTTTGAAAAGAAATCTGCATGACACAATAGGACCGTTGCATATGAGGAGTTGAAACTTTCTTTGGACACTGTGCTCAAAAGACAAGATGAGCTGCTCTAGGAAGTCTGCTGTGCTCAGCTGCCGCCCTTTGATCACGAAGGCAATATTCATGGATTCTTTCAACGTTTAAGTTTGCAACTGAAGGTGCCTTGGACCGGTGCAGGGAGAAACTATTAATCTTCACCTTGGATGTCGGAAGTGCTGATCAAGTTGTTTGTTACCTTTCAGACAGTTCCGTTACTTACCAAGAAGTCAAGGAGATGGTGATACGGTTGTTTGGTGGAAAAGCAAAGATGTCGCAGTGGAAAGCTGAGTTCCTGACCATCAGGTTTCAACAAATTGAGAGTCTCACCACATTTGCTGAGCGGTTTACAGTGGAAGCACATGTGTTGATTGGGGCTGGGATCCTAGCTGAAGCTGATGTATGCATTGCAATGGCCTCTGCGGTGAAGCCATATCCCAAGCTTTACAATGTTATGGCCTCATTGTTAGAAGATGATGTGCCTCTTCTTAAAATTGTTCAGTTTGTACATTGGTTAGCTGTAACTTTCCCTCCACCCAAAATCGAGCAGATTCTCACTGTCGCCAGGGCTTAACCTAACCATGGGGAGGAAAGCAACCAGTCAATGCAGATTATGCCAGGCTACCCCCCGCAGCTCACCATCTGTCCCATAACTGCTGAGCAACAACTGCCCAACTACTGTTTCAGCCTTAACTATGCTGATCAACAGCAGGCAGTCTACCAATGTGGGTCTGGTTACACCGATCATCTTTGGAATAACTTTCCAAGTGGGCCAACTTATATTAAGCACAGACATAGGCCCTATAGAGCAAGTTGCTTTTATTGTGGTCACACCGGGCACATGGGACAATGGTGCCCCAATCAACAGATCCCTTATGTACAACAGGATCAAGGTTATCAGGGAAAAGTCAGAGTGTAGTAAAGATGTGACTCTCTACTTCTGCTAGCTCAAAGTCATATGTCCCCCCTGAATCTATTGTATTGAAGGAAGTAGACGCCTCCCAGTATAGTGATCCATTCCTATACCAGCAAGTTGGGGGAGTAAATGTGCTGACCCAAGCACAATTCAAAAATATGGCTGACCCAGGGTTTCTGGAGCAGCCAAAGCCTTACGCTTGCCAAATGTTTGACCAAAATCTGTCAGACCAGCTAGAACCATTTGCAGATGCGTTGTCTCTAAGAGAAGTAGAGGTCTCCTTTCCAGTGGATGCTATTATAGCTGGATACCCTAAAGTCAGTGTGGGTATTATAGGTTCCTTGGGAAAACATGAACCGTTGAATGTACATGTAATAAATAACCAGCTTTCATCTTACTCGGAGTGCACTTAATGTGACGTGGTGATAGCCAAAACCCGAGTACAAGCTATAATTGATACAGGCGCTCCTGTTAACGTTGTCTCCACTAGTTGGTGGCAAAGTTGGCTTTTAAACCTGACATAGACCACCGGATGGTGTATGGGACCACAGGAACGGAAACCACAGTCTCCAAGGGAGCATATAGCGCACTTCCGTTGCAGTTTGGATCTGTTGTTATTATGGCACCGGCGGTAGTATTACCAAATAGCAACTATGATCTGCTGATTGGGACTGCGTTTATGTGACACTATGGGGCTGTCATTGACATGATGGAGGAAACCCTAGTCATCCTGGGACAACGAATTCCCATATATTTTACTTCCAAGGGAGTGCCAGATGACCCAATCCGCTCTAGTCAATTTAATCTCGCCTATAGCAATGGTGAGATACCTGTAAATTATTGGCGGATAAAGCAGAAGACTTGAATGCTCCCAACCCAGATTTACAAGTACAAAGGGATTCCGCTAAAAGCTGCAAACGCTTTTACTATCCCTTCTGGGCATCAGGTCCTAATTGGGACAGAGCTTGAAATTGATATACTGAGCGGTCTGTGCGGAGAGGTTGTGGGGCCCTATTAACAATCATGACTCAAACCTCATGTGGCTCCTGGGTTACTGCTACCTGGGCAGGGGGAAGTAAAAGTGTTGGTAGCAAATCTGCAGAAGGAGGTGATGAAGGTTCAGCGACACCAAGTGGTAGCTTACCTGCATTTGATCCCAATCAATGAGGTCCACCATATACACGACTTTGGTTCTTGGGATGATCTCAGCTTGCCTTTAAAAAACCACCTTTGGCATAATGACTGTGGTTCCTTGGGAGGCGCTCACTGGTCTATCGTAGGATCAGAAGGACAAGGTGATGGATTTGTTCTAAAAAGTATCACAGCATCTTTGCAACTGATGATTACAACTTGGGTTGCACTCATGGGGTTGTGCGTCAGGTGGACACAGGAGAACACCCCCTATCAAGTCATGGCATATCTATTGCTCAAAGGCAATGGAAGAAGTTGTGTCTGCAGAAATAGATACATTGGTGGAACAGGGAATGTTGGAGCCATCAAAAAGTCCTTGGGCATCCCCAGTACTAATTTTCAAAAGAAAGATGACTCCAATCAAGTAGTAATTGATTATCGGAAGCTTAACAGCATTACAAAAAAAGATTTGTACCCGCTTCCACAAATTGATGACATGTTAGATCGGTTAGGTGGGGCCAAGTATTTCTCTGCTATGGACTTGATATCGGGGTACTGGCAGATTAAATTGCCAGCAGCAGAACAAGAAAAGTGAGCAATAATCACCTCAAAAAGATTGTTCCAGACTACACATATGCCACAGGGTTTGTGCAATGCGCCCGCTACGTTCCAGCGGGCTATGGATACTATTTTGGGTGACTTAAAGCTGTCTTGCGTTCTTGTCTACCTTGACAATATCAACGTGTTTTCGCGGACATTCATGGAGCATCTTGGACACCTGGAGCAAGTGTTCCGCCACCTGACTGACACTAATATCAAGATTAAGCCCCTAAAGTGCCACTTTTTTAAGGAACAATTGGAATATCTAAGCTTTGTGGTAGACTCTAAAGGGCTTAGCCCTCAGCCAGCCAAGGTGGAAGCCATCCACAAGATGACTCGGCCAAGCAATAAGCGGGATATCCAGGTGTTCTTGGGGATGATCAGTTACTACCAGCGGTTCATTACCAACTTCAGCTGTATTGGGGCTCCACTCTTTGAGCTGCTTAAGAAAAACGCTGTCTTCAACTGGACGGATCTATGTCAAACTGCTTTTGATGTATTATGAACTGTGTTGGCTAGTGCACCTGTTTTGCAATACCCCAATTTCAAAAAAGAGTTTATTGTGCAAATGGATGCTTTGCTGTCTACTGAAGGGGCTGTGTTATCCCAAAATAATGATGATGGGGTGGAGCACCCCTTTGCATATTGTAGCCGCAGTTTAACTGGCCCTGAATGGAACTACACTGTTACCGAGTGGGAGTGTTTAGCAGTAATCTATGCATATAAGCAATTCTGGGTTTACCTTCACAGGGTGAAATTCAAAGTGATAACAGATCATGATTCCTTTCGCTGGCTACATAATCTGCGGAAACCTGAAGGATGGCTTGCACGATGGGCTTTGAAGCTCCAAGCTTATGATTTTTTTTAGTACTAGTCCAAGCTTATGATTTTGAGATCATGCATTGACCCAGGGTGAAGCATCAGAATGCAGACTTTCCTTCATGATTACCCACAGTTTCCATTACAGCAGATGTGGTGGACATAATGTACGAAAAGATGATTGTGGGAAAATATCAAGATGAGCCACTGCCCGTGATCAAGGTGTTAGATGGGCTTAGGCAGGATACCTTCTTGCACAATGAGGAATTATATAAGTGGATTGGGGAATCAACGCTGAGTTTCCCAAAACCCTCTGCCCGGCCTGTGATAATTTTTGGATGCCCATAAAGTGGTAGGTCATGGAGGGTTGAAAAAGATGCTGGAGTTCTTGTGACCCCACTACTATTGAGAAAGTATGCACTATAATGTGCTCGAGACAGTTGGTTGTTGCCATCAGTGCCAAGTGGAGAAACCATACCACCAGAAGACCACCTACCAACTAGTTAAGCCTCAGTTCGCATGGCATACAGTTTCATTAGATGTGGTGGGCCGCTTCCAACTGGCACAAACTGCTCCAAATATATAATAGTAGCCATCGACCATTTGACAAAATGGGTAGAAGTGAGGGCTATCAAGGATTTGGGGGCTGTCACTACCATCAAGTTCATCCTGGAGTGCGTCATACAGCGCCATGGTTGTCCACAATTTATCCTAATGGAAAACAGAATTATTTTCACATCATACATATTGGCCAAGTTGAACGAGCTTATGGCAATCCGTGGGGTTTTAACTACCCCCTACCACCCTGAATCTAACGGTATGGTGGAATGGGTCAATGGGAACTTGGTAAATATTCTACGCAAGCTCTTAAATGAGTGGCCGTCAGATTGGAGCACCCTTTATCCTCTGCTGTCTTTGCGTACAATATCAGCTACCACTCAGCAACCTGTAAGAGTCCATTTCAATTGATCTATGGATGACATCCTGTTCTGCCTGCGTTGCTTTACTCCTGTGTTGAGGATATTAGTGGAGTCAAACCCCACCGCTAATTGTCTACCTTAACAAACACGCTAATCAAGCTCTCAAACCAAGGCATATTCTACTAGTCTTTCCAAGAAGATTCAGGATTATGCGGCTGACCAATGTAGACGCCAAAGTCTTCCACAGTTTGGGGTAGGGGAATTGGTCCTGTTAATGACCAACATGGGTTCAGAAGAAGGAACAAGCTCGCCAGCATATGGAGCGGACCATTTGAGATCATTGATAAAACTGGGGTTGACGCCTACACCATTAAGGAACCTGTGGGGGGTCAAATTATTAACCAGGTACATGTGAAGTTCCTCTGACCATACAAACAATAAGAGCCTTGTTTTCCAGTCAAAGAGGGGGTAATGTCATGATTCTGATATGACTGGATGATAATCCTGGGACAGTTAGGGTGGGTTGAGACAAATCCTCCAAGATGAGATTAGTTATGATTATTTGAGTGCCTTGAGATGAGGCGAGATTGGGATTTAATGGATTAATTATTGGATTGCCTCGCAATAAGGCAATTGGGAAATGTTGAAACTCAATGAATATAAAATAAATCACCTACAATTTAGGCAATAGGGAAATAAAGAATAACCAGCTGAAACGAGGAAAATTGTTGGAACCAAATAGCATAAGCAACGAGTGTGGCATCATCTGAAGCCGCTGTATATGAGCGGGATGGGCGATTAAGAGGGGTTGTTGGTTAATAAGAAAAAAAAAGAGCAAGATAGAGAGGATCCGAGGAGCTTTTTATATTTATATAAAGTATTGTAGTGGGAGCAAATGCCCCATAGTTATTATTTTAACGTTTATTCTGTTGTTACCAAGGGCCACGATCATCATATCGTTGGTCCTATTGCTCAGTGGGCTAAACCCTGTACAAACCTCTTATGGCGTATCTCCAGGATTCCGCTGAATTACAACACAGACCATGTAAAAGGATCAGCGCTGATAAAATCACTCGATGACCATAGCTGTGACCTCGTTATTCCCTATTTTGGCAATGGTTGGTCCTATATGGATGCCAAAATTATGGTGACAAAACAGTTTGGAGGGCCTGTAAAATTAGAATCCCAGAAAAAAGAGCTTCTTAATATTAAATTCAAGCAAAATGAGACTATATAAGGACTTTGCAGGCAGATATTTCCATGAGGCACAAGTTCTGCGTGGGTGTAATGCAATAGATAAGTTTAACGCTAATATTGCAATGGACCACGCAGTTATGCCCTTCTGTGAACTGCACCATGTCATGATACCTGCATTCAATGGAGAAATGGAAACCCAAGAGCTTACTAATTACTTGAGAAGCTGTTCCTGTATTTTCAATACCCCTAATCAGACCAAGGACCAGCAAAAATTTCGATCTTTGGGCCCAAAAAGCAACACTATGTCTGTCCAAAGGAAGAAAATTCTGAACTACAAACCAAAAATTTGAGCAAAAACAGCAAACAGGGCTGGTTACATGCCACAAATGTGGTCAAAAGGGGCATTTTGCTAACCAATGATACATAAAGTCCAACAAAAATCCTGGAATCAACGTTGCTCTAGAAATCAACAATGACAATGAGGCGGGAAAAAAGCAGGTGGAGTAGAGGCGGAATGTTTTAATTCCACCAATGTTTAAACCATTCTGTCTGACCCAGGCGAGCTCTTTAGGGCTGAAGATGTCACCGAAGATAACATCCACCATAGTGTAGCTAATGATGTCCTTATGGTCACTACTTGGGCCACAGCAAAAGCAACTAAACCCTTGAAAATAACCAAAGAAGCCCGAGCAGAGGTATCAAAACCCTATGCAAAACAGATTATTGATCAGGGTTTAGACCTCTAACCAAAATGTTCAACTTACCTTTTTTTAACAACGTACAAGTAGCCATTCCCATGAAGACCTTAGCAGATAACTTCCCAGAGATTTTACTCAAGCCTGAACTCACATTTGAAATTGGGCAGCAGTTAAAGTATATACACAATAAATACATCTGAAAACTATCTGAATGTAACTATGTGGATATAGCAGTAAACAAGGTGTGAGTTTGGGCCATCATCAATAGTGGTGCTCCTATAGATATAGTCAGCACAAAGCTGGTTAAAAAAGTTAAAATTTTTTTCCCAACGTTGCCCACTGTCAGGAACATGGTGAAGCTGGGGCGCATACAGTACCTTACCTCTCAGATTCAGATCTCTTTTAGTGACAGCACCTGTTATAGTGTTGCCAAATACAAACTATAATATTCTAATATGGACTGATTTCCTAAGGAGATATGGAGTTGTTACAAACATAAGAACGATACTCTCACTATTATTGGCTAGGATATCCCACTTTACTATAACAGGGATGGAGAAGTTGAGAAAAAGAAACCCAGACTATTCATAAATCTGGCCTACAAAGATGGAGTAGTCCCAATTGAGTATGTCAAAGTGCGGTCAAAGATAAAAGCACTAATCACCAAGATCAATGAGTCAAAGGGCATCCCACTTTGATCAAATCAGCACATTACTATACCATCCAGAGATCAAGTAATCATCCCAACAGTACTAACAATTAATACCCCAGAAGGACTTTATTGTGAAGTATATCAACCATGGACTAAATCTCAATTTGAGACAAACATCGCCCCTGTTATTATCATTCCTAAGCATGGAGAAATGAACATCTTGTGTGCCAACCTGCAAAATTAGCTTATATCCATCAAGCGACATCAAACAATCGCATTTCTGCATCTGTTCCTTGCCTCAAAAAATTCAAACATTTCATGAGTTTGGAACTTTTGTTGAATTAGGGCTTCCCAATATGGACTTACTCAGAATCAATAATGATGTCCCTATGGCCAATTTAAGCAACCTGACCGACTCTGAGAAAAGCCAAGCTCATAAATTATCCTCTAAATATTGGGAAATATTTGTACAGGATGATTTTAACTTGGGATGTGCTAAGGGTGTCATCCATCATATTGATACTGGAGATTATAAACCAATTTCAGAATGCCCTCTTAGAAGCTCAAAAGCATCAGAAAAAGCTGTATCCAAGGCGATTAAGGATCTCCTCAATTGTGGCTTGTTAGCCCTTCAAAAAGTTCATGGGCGGCACCAATTTTTAATAGTGAACAAAAAGGATGGAAGCAACTGAGTATTCATTGATTATTGGAAGTTAAACAACATCACAAAGAAGGACTCGTACCCTTTGCAATGAATTGATGATGCCTTGGATAGGCTAGGGGGCACAAAGTTCTTCTTGGCAATGATCCTTATCAGCGGGTATTGGTAAATAGATCTTCCCAAAGAGGAGCGCAAGAAATGTGCAATTGTAACCTAAGAGGGCCTATTCCAGATGAAGAGAATGCCTCAAGGGCTCAGCAATGTTCTGGCTACCTTCCAAAGGGCCATGGACAAAATCCTAGGAGATTTGAAGTTGTCATGTATATTGATGTACCTTGATGATATCAACGTTTTCAGTAACACTTTTGATGAACACCTGGAACACTTAGAGGAGATATTCAGAAGGCTAGAAGCTACAAACTTAAAAATTAAGATTAGAAAGTGCCAGTTTTTCAAAGACCAGCTGGAATAACTCAGATTTATAATTGACAAGAAGGGTCTTCAGCCCCAACCCTCTAAGTTGAATGCTATCTCCAAAATGAAATGGCCTGAATCCAAGCGCAATATCCAAGTATTCCTAGGCATGATTGGGTACTATAGCCAATTTATTACCGACTTTCCACAACTTGGAGAGCTGCTTTTCTATCTTCTTTCAGATAAGGTCCCATTCAACTAGACTCCAGCTTGCCAAAATGCATAACCCACTCTATTCACCACTATTGGTTGCGCCTGTTCTTTGATACCTGGACTTTAATTGTAAATTAATGTCCAAACTGACGCATCCCTAACAGCAGTAGGGGCTGTACCATCTCAAGTTGGGGAAGATGGTGAAGAACATCCAGTTGCCTTTGCTAGTTGGACTTTAAATTACCATGAGAGGAATTATAAGGTGACGGAATGAGAATGCTTAACTGTCATATATGATCACAAGCAATTTTGGGTCTACCTGCATGGCACTTGTTATTATTTATAAGTTATCTAATTACTCTTGACTAATAGCCCCTATAAATGTATTAATTGCACAGGTTCGTTGTTGTGCAATCCTTGTGTTGTTTTGATAGTGAAATATAATCGTTAATAATAGTATATAGACTATTGTCTGTAGTTGAAGTAAAGTACTAGAACTCGGCCCAACGCTTGGCTAGTATTCCCCTCTCAAAATACTTATGATGTCCTTAATAGGGATTCATTCCCTGGTACTGTCTAACTCAATCCACTCTCAGACCCTTGTTTATGGTTTCTCTCTGTGACTCCCAGTTGGCTGCAATCCCCAATTTGATTCAGCTTCTTCTCTGGGTCCCCTATCAGATCCTTATTCTTTATCCTAAAAAGTCTCCCAATTAAAGCACACAGCAATAATTTCCTGAGAAAGAATAGAACTTAAAATAGATTCTGATAAAGTATATCAAGATAATACTAATTACTGGTAAAAGTCTCTTTTATTGGTAATTCTTAGGGGAATTTATAGTGGAAATTCGGTGCCCTTTCTTTGGTTAGAAAATCCTCAATGAAACGGCAGCTGTTGCCGTTGAATTACCCATCCTCATCTCATCAGCAATGGTCTTCCCCATCCTGGGTAGGATTCCATCATTGGACATCCTCGAGACCTAAAGCAGAAAGAGCCAGAAAACATGTCCTTAACAATTATCTCTTGATCCCAGCGAACAAACATAATTAACAAGAGATCTGCTTAAGTAATGGAATTTGTTACCCATTAAGGCAGGTCATGAACCAACTGATCAATTTTCTTGTTGCAGGCGGCATCACTTGAATTGCAACTTGATCCTTAAGTTCCTTAATTGGTCAGTGATGAAACCTGACTGATCCCAATTGGTACAACTGATAGTTGATCAACTATCAGATGCCCCTATTTTGTCAGCAACTCTTCCTGACAAGATCTTAAGCATTCATCCAGATTGATCCCTGATGGATCCAACCTAGGAGAATAGCCTAAAATACCCAGAACATTGTTACCCTGAAATTATGGTCAATTGATATCCAATTCACTTCACTTTTGGGAAGTATCCACTAGCGATCCCTGGTAATCTAGTCAGCTGAGAAATATGGGCAAAAATCCCAACACATCCCCCCTCTTTTATAGATTGCCAGTGAGAAAAGGATCAGGGCAGGAGAAAACCACTCCAGACACTCATAAAATACTTCATTTGTTCAAGTGGAGTACAATCAATAAGTACTTGAGCTGCTTGAGATGACCTTCAGCATGTGGCTCTCTTCCTCTTCCTCCTCACTACTGCCTACTCAGAGCACGGTCCCCATGATCTTCTGTCATTCCAGGCTGAAAGAATCACTCATGATGATATTAATACTGGGATCCAGTTTTACCCCTGTCAGGGCATATGACCCACTGTCATATTCAGGATTATTGGTTTGCTTAATCAATTTCTTGATTTTCTCCTTATCCTTGACAGGAGATTCTTGCCATTGATAATTGTTTTGTTGCGCAATTTAGAATGCTAATTTATGTTTGCCCTTGTTATTTTATCATAATAACCTCCCAGTTCATATCATTCTTAATCCTTCTCTGGAGAGCTTATCACATTAAAGTTTTAAATTAATTTCTCCAAAATTAGAGCTTATTTGATTTCAAAGTGAATAATGTCAACTATCATATAAGTCCAACATCCCCCCTCTCATTCAGCTCAAATGTTGAATACTAAGTCTCAGTACCAACAGCTGCTCAATAGCTTGTCTAATAAAGACCTTTGGCTCTTTTAAGTGATGAGTCGATTTGCATGCCAGAACCACTTCTATGGTCCTTCCAGGACTCATACTTTCAGTCAAATACCCATAGACAGTCCTTCTGTGGAATTACTGGAAACGGTAACCAGCCCTGATGAAACCAGGTTAGCGATTGTCTCAAATGACTAGTGACCAATCCTTACTCTGTCATCAATTCCTGAGTTAGTCTCAAAATTCTCCTGGATTCAGCTCCCTTTGTAGGTACTCCTACCATCATCTTCAAACCTCCTGAAGCAATGTCCTCTGCTCTCAATTGTTCATTACTCACCAATTGGACTTTCTTCCAGAGTTCCTCTTCCAACTCAGTCAATAATACAAGCCTTCTGTCTTGGCCACCAAACTAGCTATCAGCAATAGCATGCATTTTGAATTTCCCTATGAAGAATTAAGGGCCCAAGTCACCAAGACTTTGTCCATAGCTCTGAACACTTCTGATCTTAAAAATATCCTAGATCAAGACGTTGCAGCCTATGTTCTTCACTTTGACAGCCAAGTTCTTCGAAGTTGGGCCATGAAGCTTCCAGTCTCTCCCAGATTCCATAGCTTATTCTGCTTTAGCTTCCAAGAAGCCTGTAGTCATCGCTTGCAGGATGCCATTCGCTTCTTGCACAACTACCTTGCTTCTGGAACATCCCATCGGTATCTTCCACTGATGGATTTGATAGGGGGTATAATTCAGCAACCCCCGCCTAGTATCCCTTGCTCAATTCTGGCCCATATGTCCAGTGTTCTTGATGAAGCCAGTTGGCAAGCGCTAAAGACCACCTTCCATCTCCAGTACCATATCATAATTACTCAGGGTTATTTGCCAACTGCCTCTTCTTGTACTGTTGCTTCCCTCCCCACTCCAGGATATCACGTTTTGCATCTTCTGACATTTAAATTTCTCTTCCCCTAATCACTTTCTCACAGGGATCTACATCCATTTAACAAACTTGGTTTTGAGTAAGTCTAGGCCTCACTAGCATCTAATATCACATAAATTAAATCAGGATATTTACTCCTACTATGATCCATCCTCCCTTCCCCAAGAGGCGGCATAGGCGGAATTATCCCCAAATCAAGGATAACCAATAAAAAAATAAAAATTATAAAATATATCATTTTTCTATGCATTTTTTTCACATTTTTTTTCACATTTTTATCATCTTTTATTTTTTCTTTCTTTTTTCCATGGAACTTAACCTTTTTACAGTTCAGCGGTCCATTTTTTTATTTTATACCCCAAAACTGGATCCTGGGTATACTTAGACCTATCAGTTTTCTATGGTTCAGAGGTCCTATTTTTTAAGACTTAACCATCTAGTTTGGTTCAGCGGTCCTTTTTTCAGACTTAACCAAATCATTAGGGCATAACCAACTTAATGGTTCAACGGTCCTTCAGAAACTCTTTTATTATTATTTTTTCTTATCAATCCATTACTTTAAATATATAGCATAGACTCGATTTACTATCCTTCCATCCAAGAGGTTCTTGATGGAGCAGGTGTCCATTGCCATCTTGGCAATAATTTTGAATAGACCTGACCACAACACATCCAATTTTTTCTTCTCCTTAAACTATATGTATTGCAATAAGCAACTCTTTCACCTATTTGGTATTCTGCTGAGGCTGGCCAGTTCTTATCATCCATCATTTTTGCTCAAATCCTTTTCTTCGAAGTAGTATCAAATGCTTGCAATTGCATTTCAATCAAGATATTTGTCAATCAGTTCAGGTATTGCTCAGCACTCATCCCTGATGTTAGTTCCATCACTGAATATAAAAACAGCAGCAACGCGGCCTTCCTTCCATATAGTAACTCAAACAGCATTTTCCTATCACCATATAATTAATGATATTGTAGGCGAACATCACTGAACTCAGGTACATTCCCCACATAGAAGTTCTTCCTGCGACCAGCTTCCTCAGCGTCATGGCCAGCATCCCATTAACTCGTTCTACCAGTCCGTTCATCTCCACCTGGTAGGGTACAGACAAAACTCCTTGGATCCCCATTATTTCACTTAATTGTGGGATCAAGTGAGATTTGAAATTTGTCCCATTGTCACTCAGCAGGACCAGCGGGCATCCATGTTGGTATACTACTTGATCTAGGATGAACTTCTCAGTACTGGTAGTGTCTACTTTTGACAGGGCCTTCATCTTGACCCATCTCATCAGATGATCGATTACAACTATTATGTACTTGATTCCCCCTATACTCAAAGTCAGCAGTCCCTTCATGTTGATGGACACCATATGCTAAGCAAATCCAGGGCGGATCACTTGGTATCCAGTCATATTCTTATGTGGCTTATGCAACTGGAACTCCACACAGCAAGCCAGCTAGTCCACGACATCATAGTTGATTGAATCCCAGTAGTACTGGCAAATATGGTCAGTCATTTTTCTCAGGACTCCGTGCCTGAAAACCTTATTAGTGGCTTTAGTGATAGCCACTCTTTCCAATGGCTTTGGGAATAGTAATCACTTCCCATTGATCATCTTGAGAACTTGTCCATTCATGGTTTTAGTGTTTTCCATTGCTTTTTGAAGTGCACCTTGGATATCTCAGGGCTCGTTCCCAATTCCCTTGTTGACTATTCTCTGGAATAGCTCATCTGCCTGCTGGTATACCATCTGGACCATTATTAACTGCAATAAGCCATTTGCAGTCTTATGAGAAGCCCCCACATGGCGAACAATCTCATAATCATAAGCCTGTAACTTCAGTGCCCATCAGGCCAGTCATTTTAATGATTCTCATAAATTGTGAAGCCAACACAACGCGGAGTGGTCCATCACCACTGTGAAGTGCGTTCCATGGATGTTTACCAAAAATTATTTGAAGGCGTAAATGACAGCAAGGCATATACACTCAGTTATAGTGTAGCTCCTCTCAGCAGCTGGGTGTGTCTGGTTCACATACGCCACCAGATTTTTGTCCACAAGTTTATCTACTTGGCTCAATATGGCACTAATTGTTATAAACAAAGCATCAGAATGTATAATAAATTCTTGATTGAAATTTAGATATTTCAAAATTGGAGAATCTATTGAGTACTGACATGACTCATTAAAGGATTTCTGTGATATTTCATTCAAAACGAATCCTTTCTTTGGATCCTTCAACAGATGGAATATGGGCTTGGCGATTCTGGCAACATCCTGAATAAATCTTTTATAGTATCTGACCATTCCAGGGAACACTTGGAAACTAGGACATTCTTTGGCACAGCCATTATGGTAATCTTATCTCATTGTAGGTCTGAAAATCATGGACTACCAAAATTGATTTTAATAATATGTATACTTTATCTATTTTTTGTATTTTTATTTTGCAATGGGACTTTTAACCTACAATTAGGTTCAGTGGCCTTCTTTTCCCCTTCATCTAAACTAACTCCTAGGTATACTCTGACCTACCAGTTATCATGGTTCAAAATCTTATCATCTTAAGATTTAATTATCTATTTGGTTCAGTGGTCTTCTTTTAGGACTTGACCAGAAATTTCAGGACAAAACCATTTAATGGTTCAGAGGTCCTCTGGGAACATTGCACTTATTTTCTTTTAGGTCCAATACTTTCAGTTTTTTAGTATTGATTTTCTTCACTATATGACCAGCTGCACTGTTTCTTCACATATAGGCAGCACTTGCCTACTTTAGCAATACTCATAAATGTTTTCATTCATTAGGCCTTCAATACCAACTTGTCATTCGTCCAACAGGTCCTAATTCATTCCATATTTTGGCAACTGATTCTTGAATCTTTGTATCTCTCAAAAATCGTGAATACCTCATTAGTATACAGTTCCATTTGGTTGTTCAGATCGTTTTTCTCCTAAAAACGATTTTTGGCATTTGTGGCCATCCAAAACGTTGGAAGTAAATCCACTGGTAGATCTGGAAACGATCCATTAATCACACAGATTGATCTAGCCTCATTAGCTTCATCTAGTGTCTCATATAACACCTCACTCCTTGGGACTATTTCAAGCGGACCCAGTTTCATCCTGAGTTGGCCCTGCTGTAGATCTTCATCTTAGATAGATGTCCAGTGGAAAAGGTTTTCCTGAAGCACTAGACAGTTCAATATATAGGCTGCAAGTCCTTTTCCTAAATCTTGAGTATCCTCAATTTGCTTCACTAGGAGCTCCACTTCTGAGCTGGGTGAACACAATTTAATGTGATCCACTTCACGTTCTATCTTCATTAATGTTACTTTCCCAAGTAACTTATTTACAGAATTGGAAACATCTTCATATGACATCACATTCTAATATCATCTACTCAACTACACTCCTGTAGTGACACCAATTGTTAAAATTTATAGGTTTTTGATTATTCAGCTAATAACCACTATAAATGTATTAATGAACTGGTTCGTTATTGTGCAACTCTCTGCATTGTTTTGATAGTGAAATACAATCGTTGATAATAGTATGGATACTATTATCTGTAGTTGAAGTAAAATACTAGAATTTGGCTTAACGCTTGGCTAGTGTCTCCTCTCAAAATACATATGATGTCCTTAATAGTAATTCATTCCCTGGTATCATCTAACTAAATCCATGCTCAGATCCCTGTATATGGTTTCTCTCTGTAAATTCCCGTCAGCAGCAATCCCCAATTTGATTCAGCTTCTTCTCTGGATCCGTGCTCAGATCCTTACTTTTTATTCTATAAGAGTCTCCCAATTAGAGCACACAGCAATAATTTCTTTGAGAAAGAATAGAACTCAAAATGGATTCTGATAAAGTATATTAAGATGATACTAGTTACTTGTAAAAGTCCTTTTATTTATGAATTCTTAGGAGAATTTATAATGGGAATTCGGCGCCCAACCATCAGTTGGCACCTCCTCAATGAAACGGCAGCTGTTGCCATTGAATTACCCATCCTCGTCTCATCAGTGATGGTTTTCCCCATCCTGGCTAGGATTCTGTCATTGGACATCCTTAAGACCTAAAGCTGAGAATTGGAAAACGTGTCCCTAACGTTTTCCTCTCAATCACAGCAAACCAACCATATTTGGCAAGTGACCTGCTTAGGTAATGGGACTTGTTACCCATTAAGATAGGTTTTGAACCAACTGATCGATTTTCTAGTTGCAGGCAGTATCACTCGCCTTGCAACTTGATCCCTTAACTCCCCAATTGGTTGGTGATGAAACTTGATTAATCCCAATTGGTACACCTGTTAGTTGATCAAATATCAGATTCCCATATTTTGTCATCAACTCTGTCTGACAAGATCTTAAGCATTTGTCCAGATTTATCACTGACAGATATGACCCAGGAAAATAACCTAAAATCCCCCAAACATTGTTACCCTAAAATAAGAGTCAACTGATATCCAATTCACTTCACTTTAGGAAAGTTTCCCCTAGCATCCCTAATAATCTAGTCAGCTGGGAATATGGGCAAAAATCCCAACAGCACTAACTTCAAAGTTGTTACCAATCATGCTTCCTTAAGATGGCTGAGAAACTTAAGAGATCCTAAGGGCCAATTAGCCTACTGGGCATTAAAGCTTCAAGCTTATGACTACACAATCGAGCATTGAGTCAGGGCAAAACATCAAACGCCTATTGTCTATCCTGACTACCCAACATTGCAGCACTTAGTCAGGCTGACGATGAGTAGTTTAAGAAAATGATCAGAGGAGAGTACCAAGCTGAACCCAAATATGTCCAAAAACTATTATCAAGTTTATGAATCAATACAACTGTCAAAAATGGGATGCTTTACAAGATCATTGAGGGCAAGAAGATATTTATTAAGACCCTTGGCCTGAACAGACCTAATAATGGCAGTGCACAAGGACATAGGGATTGACGGATTAAAAAAGACAAAAGAGCATCTGAAGCAATTCTACTTTTGGAGTCAATGCATCTTGACATCCAAGAAGCGTTAAAACGCTGTGTGGAGTGTCAAGGCGAAAACTGTTTCAAAAAAGTATATCTTACCAGCTTCTTTGGCCCAATTTCGCTTGGCACACTATATATCAATGTTGTTGGCCCACTTACAGCAAGAAATATGAATGCCAAGTACATTATTTTAGCCATCAATCCACTTAACATTTGGGTCAAAGCCAAGGCTATTCTTGAAGCAGGAGCAGCAACTACAGCCAAGTTCGTCCTTTTGAAACATCCTCTACAAGCATGGATGTCCTCAGGGTATACTTACTGATATCAGAACCAACTTTACCGCCAATGTCATTGCCAAGATCAACAAATTAATGGGAGTATGAGGTGTTCTTTCTGCTCCCTATCATCCTGAAACTAATGATACAGTTGAGAGCGCAAATGGGATGTTAATGAACATTAACTGAAAATTAACTTCAGCAAAATTATCCAAATGAAGTACTTTTTTAATTTTGGCAGTACTTTCCTACAATATCTCCTATCATTTGGCAACCAAGATGTCACTTTTTAAGTTATTATATGGAAGACATCAGGCCCTACCAACTCTACTATATTTGGTCTTAAAAGATCCTGGCAAAAACACTTACTCTCAATGCGTCAAGAATCTTGTGGATACTTCAATCAAACAACAAGCTCAAGCCTTCAACAACAGTTTTGCCATGAAAAAGGCCCAACATCAAAATCACTTAAAAAAGCTACAAATTGGCCAAAATTAATTTAATGGAGAAGTTCTATTTTGCAACACTCATGGATTGGGCCAATTGCAAAATAAAGATCACATCTGGGTAGGGTCATTTGAAAAATTGAGAAGACATCTCAGTTATATACACAATTAAGGATATTAGCACTGGCCATATATACAATCAAGTCCATGAAAATTCCTAAGCAGATTCAATAAACTGGCCAATTAAGAAAAATATAAAAGAAAAAAATTAAAATAATAAAAGAAAAAAATAATGAATAAAAATAATAATAATAATTTTAATGTAATTAATACTATATAATGCACTTGAGGATGGGAAGGATCCAAGTAACAATCTATTGCAATTAGGACTGAAGTTAAGGCTATGCACTTGTCCTACATTATTGGCAAATTGAGCCAAAATTAACAAACGATAAAGATCAATGAAGGCTAATTGGGAATCTTAAGGCTTATGTTTGAGTCAAGTGGGGGGAAATGTCAGATTATGGTGGTTTTCCAACAAATAAACCCTTCAACAACTAACAAATTAAGCCAATTTTCCTCCCAAAACTCAAGCTAATACTTTAATTCTCAACTTAAAGCCTATTGCAATTACATGGATTGGGCTGATTATCTCAACATCAATTCAATTCAATTATCTTATCAAAAGCTCAGGCTGATTAATTTCACACATTCAGGACAATTATACACGCAAAAAACTAGACAATTGATCCTGACTAATTGGGAGTAATATCAAATATTTAGCATAAGAAAACAATTGGGGATTGACCCAAAATAACTTCAAAAAATCCCATGTACAAATAGACTTAAAAAATGTAATCATTTTACGCCCTTTGAAAATTTTGTATGTCAATCCTCATAATTGGCACAATAGCACTTGCACATAGGCCGCCCAGATTGGAGTACCTAGTGCTATTGAGAGAGGCCTGCTGACGTCCCAATTAAGGGTGCGTCATCTACTTTAATAAAAGCAAAATTTACACAGAGGATATATCTTGTCAGCAGTATGATGAAACTCAAATTGAGAGAATCCCAGGACAATTTTGCATGTTCTTATTGCGATTTTTGTCCCTGATCTCCCAAATATGAGAGTATTTTGCTATCAATAAACCTAGCAATAGGTCATAGTTTTATTAATTCAGGGCTGAACTGAGATGGAAATTAATCTGTGGAAATTGCATGCTCAAAATGTGGACAGGAGATGCCCTAGAGGTATAAATACTGGCATCTGGCCTAACAAATAATCATCAAGTAATTTAGTCTAAATAAGGATTTATTTATATATCTTTTTACTGGTTTTCCTCCAAAATCTCTTTTGAAGTTTGTCAACAAGATGGAATCTCAGAATCCACAGCTTGTAACTTTGCCTGCCTTAGAAGATGTTCCCAAAACAAAGGGAAAATTGAGCCCAATATTGACCAGAAGAGTTGGGTTTATTTAGTTACATCTAGTGATTTTTCTAGACAATCAAAATACCATAAGCCAAAGCAAAAAAAGTATTATTCGGCCAAACTTCACCCCAATTAAGCATGAAGGATCAAATTAATTAAGCGAGCGATCTTCAGATTTTATTATTGACCCCCTTCATTGGCCCCAAAATGTGCCTAGTGAAATTCTGGCCTTTAGAATAAGCTATCATCAAATTAATAAGATCTCTCTTTACTAAGCGTTGTATGGAAGAAATCCGCAGCTTCCTTATAAAGTGCAGGCCATGTTAGATCAAACTTCTCTCAAAATCCTAAAGTTACTATGTGAAGTATTGCCAATGAGATTATCTGACTTCAGGTTCTGGCTTTTGAGAACTTATCTGCGACCACTAATAGAGAAACTAATTAGGCAACAAGGAGCATAAACTTCTCACACCTTCCAATTGGATAATCTAGTCATTTTCTACAATCATTGGCCTGGAGGCCGTGATAACAGATTTGGAATCAACTAAACAGGGCCGTACAAAGTATTTATAAACAAGGTGATTAATACTCAATTGTGAAGGTCGTTAGGGTATAGATATAAATTTCTAAACACAGTCATTTTTCCACCCATTTTCCACCCTGTGACAAGATCTAGAGGGGGGAGTTTTCAGGATTCCAACTTGAATTTAAGATTTGTGTGTATCAGATAAAGATTATTGAACAAAAACCAAAGAAATAGATGAAACTATTGTCAAGGATATTCCCACCTAATCAAAGGCCTTCCAATATCAGGGATAACACTAACTTGTGCAATCAAATATACTCAACTTGAACCCCCTAATATTGGGGTTCAAACATGATCTATGTGGTGATCAAATACTGATTGACATATATGACCAGCATGTCGCAGAATCCCCTATTGATAATGAGTATTGGTCTTGGCTTGCAATGCTTGGAGGTTTATTAAGAAAAACTCACTGATATCCCATATAATCATGTTTCTAAGAAAAAAAAACTAATTTTCTTTTCGTCATTTAATAATTTGGATTACCTTTAAGCATTTAGTGGTGAAAACATATTTAGGATTTACATTTAAGTAATTTTACCCTGAGCTAAGACTTTTGGCCAAGAAAAGTAAAACTTATAATCCAACACCTAGGAACTTCTGGTCTCCTGGCCTCAAAAATACAGGACAAGTGACATGTCACTGATGCTCCAACCCCAATGCTGTCTTCCATGGCCTGCCAGCTAAAGTGGGCACCAGACATAAGTTTCCCCAAAGCTTCCTCACCGCTTGATATGACTTCCTAGGCTGATAGCTTAGAGGCTATATTGGAAAGTTTTATTTATTTATGATAATACCGTTGTTTGGCTTATTTGAAAATAAAGATACGTGGTGGCCCCCTTCTTTGATTTGTGCACCACTAGTCCTAAGAATTAAGCACAAGTGGTATAACACCACCTCTATCCAACAATAGTTTTATGCTAACATGGAGAATTGAGATATTTTTATTTTATTTAACTGAGGCAAGCCTTTCAGGGGATGGGCATTACCGATGCATGTGTAGAAATGGGGGAGGGAGTGAAGAATAGTGATGATTAGAGAGGATTGGGCACCCCGGGGTACATAGGTTACCCCTGTTGTCAGCTGGAACCGCCAGGTATGGAGGGATTGGTGTGCTACTCTAAGGGGGTTACCCCCGCTATGGAGCAGGTGTGGAGAAAGTGGTCCGTGTGAAGGAACCTGAGTGGGAACCACGACTTTATGAGTCTCTGCTGCCTTGCCTTCATATACCCATTTAGCCAAGCTCAGAAGTGCTCCAGTAGGTGCACGTGGAACCTATTGATAACCCCATGGATGGTGGGACTGTGCCCTTGAACGCATACAAGGCAATAGTGTGGATTTTCCACATTGCAATGGGTATCAATAGGGAGCAGAGGGTAGATGGGAGTGGGGACACAAGCCGGAGCATGAGGAGGCTTCTTGAGATAGAGAAATCCTGGTCGTCTAGGACCTTGAGCAGGCGTGCGACTTCTCGTCATATGGCTTTGGATGGGGGGCAGGTTTCTAAGCGGTGGTGTAGGGAGACCTCTCCTCCACATACTGCGCAGGTTGTGTGGAGGTGGTGGGTGTGGTCCACCATTCTATAGGTCCTTATCAGGAAGCGCCAGGCGTTGGCTCTTACCCTCAGCCTGGAGGAGTGGATGATGCATCATCCTCATAATTGCTTTCTGTGTGGCTAGGTCGTAAGGGGATGTCCAAAGCATCTAGGTAGTCAATTATGGCAATGGTTGGGGTTTTAGAGAGTACGTCTTTATGGGGGTAATCTTCTGGCTTTTGTATCATTAAGTGGGATCTGGTTCATCCCCTTCCCTGTACAGTGCCAGTGGTAGCGACGGTCCATCCTATGCGGCGGATGGTTTGGAGGAGACGTTTAAAGTGAGGGGGTTTTTGCGGGCCCATTGCATTGGGGCAGTTAGCGAGGTACATTAGTAAGCTGGAAGGGTGGTGTGGGTTAGGTATTTTGAGTGCCTGCGCGAAGTTGGCCCTCACTGCCCTGGACCGGTGCTGTTGTGGGGGGGTCTGGGGCTAGCACTTCCTCTATCTAGGTGCCCAGGATGTGGTTGGCGTGGCTCTCAAAGTCTATTAGGCCAATGCCTCCACGGGAGCATGTACCATATATCATTTCCCCCAGATGGGTGGACGGGATCCAGGCCACAGCCAGCCCTGGATGAGCGCATGGAGTGATGTTATAAAGGTGGGTGAAAAGGGGATCACATGTGCGGGGAACCTCAGCATCAGGAGGATGAGCGAGTTGGCAACTGTCACTTGCCCCATTAGCTCTGGGGATCTACCCTTGAGTGAGGCGATTTGGTTGGATATCCGTTGTAGTAGATTATTTTCAATCATCTCATTTGCATACCCCCCTGTTTCGAACCATATCCCAAGGTGGCGGACAGGGGTGGTGGTGGGGGTAATGCAAAGGGTAGGATGAGTGGGCTTTTGCGTCTTGGGTTGTGTGTATTGGGGGATGTGGTCCAGTTGTTGATGTATTTTCCAAGGAGGATTAATTTGGTTTTCCATTTATTAAATGATGCATTACTCACAATGCAGTATTCCTCTAGGGTGCATTCCAACTGTTGGGCGTCGCTGATGTTAGCTATACCTGTCATGCAGTCATCTGCAAAGGCTAGTATCTTGAATGGGGGCTGTCCTTGTGCAGTTATGCCCATAAGGCGTGAGTCAGCAACACAGAGGAGTGGATCAATGCTGAAGTCGTAGAGTAGTGGTGTTATAAAAATCGGTGGTATTTAATTGATACACCGGCGGATTTTTGCACAGGGTTTGACCCACTGAGCAATCAGGGCCAATGATATGATGATCTTTTCCCTCAAAGCAACAGAATAAACCTTTAAAATAAATATGGAGCACTTGCTCCCACAACTTCATTTACTTAATATACTTAGTATCACGGATTTTTCCTATTCCACTTTCTCTAGAATTACTTAACAACAACCTCCCTTGATCATCTCATCTCGCCTATATTGTAGCGACTTCAGATGCTATGGCTCTTATGGCTTAGTAATTTAATTCGCCATATCTCATTGGCTCCGTCAATTCTTCCTTTGTTAATCTCACAATCAAGAAATTTGAGGTGATTTCCCAATAACCCAATATCGCCTCATCTTGAGGCACTTGAATAATTATTTCTCATATTAAACTTGGTTGATCCTACACATTCCGCTATAACAACTTAGGGCTTATTTCCAGTCATATCAGAATCGTGACATTACCCCCCCCCCTTTGACTGAATGATAAGGCTCCTATTGCTTATAAGCCTGGAGGAACTTTGCATACACTCAGTTGATGATCTGACCGCTAGCAGGGTCCTTTATATTATATGCGTCCACCCCAATCTTCTCAATAACTTCAAATGGCCCAATCCAGATACTGGCCAACTTATGTTTCCGCCCAAAACCATGTTGATCATGAAATAGGACCATGTCCCCATCTTTAAACTGGGATAACCCACTACGCCATGCCTGATCAGCAGCTTGAGTCTTAATCTTCTTGGCTAAACTGAACGAGTATGCTTCAGTTTGCAATTTGATTAAGGTTTTAGCTAAAGTCATCAAATAACGTTGAGGATTCATTCCGTCAGTACCTTTCTAAACAGGGGTACAGCAGCGCCGGGAGGGCAGGGTGCTGGCCATATAGTAATTGAAAGGGACTCTTCCCTGTGGCCAAATGATAACTAATATTATAAGCAAAGGCAGCGGTAGACAAAAGGGAGCTCAAATTTAAGGGTCAATCTGCTACTAATTTAAGGAGTATGTTCACTAAGGTCCCATTGACCCGCTCCACCATTCCGTTAGAATTGGGGTGGTATGGAGTTATCAAAACCCCTCAGATGGCAATTAGATCGTTAAGCTTTGGAAGAATGTGGGAAGTGAAGTATGTTCCATTATCAGTAAGGAGGAACTGAGGGCAGTCGTGCCGCTGAATTATGCACTCCATTATGAATTTGGCCACTGTGACTGCCCCTAAGTCTTGTATTGCCCTGGATTCAACCCACCGGGTCATGTGGTCGATTGCCACCAAAATGTACTTGGGCCAATTAGCTCCCATTGGCAAGGGACCCACAACATCAATTGAAACTGTGTGCCAGGCGAAGTGCGGCTTCACTAACTGGTATGAAGTCTTCTGGAGGAACAACTCTTCCACTTGGCACTAATGACAGGAGGAGATAGTATCAAGTACATCGAAGTTCATGCTTTCCCAGTAATACTGAGGCCACAATAATTCCATGGTAATACATACTCCACCATGTCCAACTGCTTTGTGTGCGCTCATAATAATAGTTGGGCGGGCAGAAGGTCTTGGGATATTCACAGTAGTGTCCCCTATCCGCTTATACAATTCCCCATTTTTCTGAAATGTATTGGCCCTTATTTCGTTTAATATTTTGATGGCTGGGGAGGTTCATCATCATACTTGCCACTAAGCAACTTATCAAACATGATATCACTCAGATCTGCCGTGACTGCAATTGTAGGTAATCTCAATAAACAATCAGCGTTCTGGTGTTTTGCCCCAGGTTGATGGAAAATCAAAATTTTATGCTTGCAGTTTAAGAGCCCATTGGGCCAAACGCCCTTCCAGCTCTTTAAGATTCTGTAACTAGCGTAATGAGGCATGATCTGTTACAACTTTGAATTTCACTCCATGCAAATACACCCAAAATTGTTTAAAGGGGTAGATCATCACCAAGCACTCCCACTTGGTCACGGTATAATTGCACTCATGGCTGTTCAAACTATGGCTACAGTATGTAAGGGGTGATCTTCCCCTTCCTCATCTTTTTGGGATAGGACTGCACCTACAGCGGAAAGGGACGCATCTGTCTGAACAATAAACTCTTTTTTGAAATTGGGATAGCATAACACTGGCGCACTGGTTAAAGACCATTTGAAGCGTATCAAAAGCGCATTGCTGACTTTCAGTCCATTCAAACATATTGTCCTTTTTTTAACAACTCAAATAGCAGGCCCCCAATACAGATGAAGTTAGGGATGAAGCGCTGGTAATAGCTGACCATTACCAAAAAACATGTATATCCCGCTTGCTGTTGGGTGGAGTCATTTTACGTATAGCTTCCACCTTGGCTGGTTGAGGTCGCAGCCCTGTGGCGTCAACCACAAACACTAGGTACTCCAGCTGGTCCTTAAAGAAGTGGCATTTCTGAGGTTTGATCTTTATGTTGGCCTCAGCAAGCTGGCGAAATATAGCTTCTAGGTGATTGAGGTGTTCAGAGAAGGTTTGGGAGAAAACATTGATGTCTTCAAGGTATACAAGAACACATGACAGTTTTAGGTCCCCCAGAAAAGTATCCATTGCTCGTTGAAACGTAGCTGGGCGTTACACAGCCCTTGCGGTATCTAGGTTGGTTGAAAAAGACCTTTGGAAGTGATTAGCAAACTTTTCCTGCTCTGCCGATGGCAACTCAATTTGCCAGTAGCCCAAGATCAGGTCCATAGCTGAGAAGAACTGAGCTCCTCCTAGACAATCCAAAGCATTGTCATTCCGCGGTAAGGGATAGGAGTCCTTTTTGGTGATGCTGTTGAGCTTTCAGTAGTCTATTACTACACAGTTGGTGCTGTCCTTCTTTTAACAATCAGAACAGGTGAAGCCCAAGGGCTCTTGGATGGTTCAAGCATCCCTTGTACTAATAGCTTGTCAATTTCCTCAGCTACTACTTCTTCTGCCACCCTTGATTGGTGGATCGGCCTTGACCTGATGGGAGGATGATCTCCAGTGTCCAGACTATGAACCACCCCCACGCACATCCTAAATCGTGGTCATTGACAGCGAAAATCCCTTTATATTTTTGAAATAAAGCGATTTCCCCTATCCTTCTGTGGTCCCAACAGCCCCATTAACTTGTCGCGGGATACAACGGCCATTATATTGAGCGGTGGGTTGAAAGGCAGACCAAATTCCTCCAGTGACCTAAATTCATGAACTGAAAGGACCTCCTCAATGGAGATTAAGTGTAAGTATGCCACTATTTGGTGGCGGCGGATTTTCAGGGGTACCATTTGTAGATTTTCAAGTAAAACGTTGATCTCCCCTTACCCTGGTAATATGATGCCTGGGGCCAAGTGGGGCTCAAACCATGATTGCTGATATGGCCCAATAACCTCCCCATAGAGTCCATCCAGAATTTTAACCACCAA
Organism: Massospora cicadina; assembly: GCA_022478985.1. Lineage (NCBI taxonomy): Eukaryota > Fungi > Entomophthoromycota > Entomophthoromycetes > Entomophthorales > Entomophthoraceae > Massospora > Massospora cicadina. The sequence continues at coordinate 93,537 of JAKSZP010015927.1, read as the reverse complement.
CTCAGTGCTCAGTATAACTTAATACCCAGATGGAATGTATATAGATATAGCCGCTCTGAGCAACAGCCCTTGATATCCATAAATCTGTTGAGGAAGGGCCTGAGTTTTGCCCTTTAAACACTGGTAGTGTACTGGGATTACTCTGTCACTATAAGCTAGATTGATATTCCCCATATGCACTGGATAATTTGGCACTCCGCTAGAGGTGAAGTGTTTTGGGATTTTCTGACCCAATATTTTAAAATTCTCATCCGTCATATCAATGACAGCCCCATAGTGTCTCAAAAAATCAGTTCTGATTAGCAGATCATAATGACTATTTGTTAACACTATAGCTGGGGCTACCACTACAATAGAAACAAACTGCAGCTGAAGCGCACTGTATGCTTCCTCAGAGACCGTATTTTCCGTTCCAGCAGTGCCATATACCATCCGGTGTTCCAAATCTGGTTTTAATGACAACCTGGCCACCAATTTGGTGGAGACTATATTGATGGGGGCACTAGTATCTATGATGGCATGGACTCGGGACTTAGTTACAACCAGATCACAGTAAGTACATTTGGAGTAAGACACATCTCAACTGTTTATAACATGCACATCTAAAGAATCCCTGCTACAAGGAAACATGCAATCCCTTTATTAATTCAGGGGTATTGTTTGAAATAGTTTTGATTGGAAGAGCGGCGCTTACTGCTTGCAAAGGTGCATCTTAGGAGCTACATTAACCATTCCATCACAAATACAATTAGGTTATCCCCTTGCATACCGTTGGGGTCGCCCAGGTTCCTCCAACCTGTGATGCTTACCCATTCTTCCCTTGTTCACCGTGTCGCTTTTGGTTGGTTACTTCCACCAATTATCGCCCTCTTTAACTTGAGTTATTATTGCTCCAGCACCTTCTGCTGGGCTCTAGTAACTTTCATATAATGGCTAGTTCCCTGGCGTTGTCCTTGTGCACCGTGCACTACCATGTTGGGAACAGGAGTTTTATAGACACTCTCCTTACATTAGTTGACCAACCTTTTTAAATTTATGTGCACAAACTTTTTCCATGTGGGACTTTTTCAAAAGTGCAAACGGTGGGCGCCAGCTGTGGGCTTCAGCTGTGGCCAGCAACACCGCTGTTTCCTCTTTTTCCCAAGGGTTGGAGCATCTCAGTATTATTTTGGATGTCTCCAACTGGAAAGTACCCACCCTTCATGCTCATACCTGGTGGATATGGATGCTTCTGGGTCCAAAATTTCATGATTCCCTGACTTTTTGCCAAAATTCATAAATTCAATTTAAATAAATGGGGTTTACTTTGGCAGCGCATTCTGACGATGCCAGAGGAATTGGCGCAGATGGGCCTGGGGGTGTTGGCCTTGGATAACGTTGAGCATTCCATTGCTGTTAGGGGTGTAGGGCCATTTACATCTAAAAACGCGTTTTATAACGAAAACCTTATCTATACCTCTAAACCGTTTATTAGCTCTTATGGCCTGAATGAGAACACTATCCCTGTATATCAGATTAACCCTGAGAACCCTCGTTTGACCATTACCATGATCCATGGCACTCAGGAAGTGGACAAAGAACTTCGTTTCAAATATGATAAAGTATATGTACCTGCAGAAGGTGAGGTGGGATATGTGGCCTTTAGTAATAAGAGTGGCCAACTATCACTTCCCCTTCTATTATTCCAAAAACATACCTTGATGGCTTGCTAGGGCCAGAGGAGGAATTTTCTGGTGATTTAATGGCTTTATCTGCTTTAAATAAAGACCATTTGGGGTATTTTCTACTGACTGCTATCTTTTCCTTCCCTTTAGGGAAAATCAGTACAACTATTCTGGTGGATACTGGCAACACTAAAAATTTTATGGACCAGAGCCTAGCTGAATACCTTTAGCTGAGTTACTTGCCAGGTAGTATGGTTAGAGGAGGGGCATTTTCAAGGTATTCCCACTCTGAAGGTCGTTGGGACAGTGGACTATCAGGTTGGCAAGTACCACTTATCTGATCAATTAAAACTATCAAAACCTCTTGTACCCTATCATTTTGGGTGTGGAGTGGTGGCGGAAGTTTGACTTTAGAACCAACTTGAAATAGAATACCCTATCCCTAACATTAAAGAATGGTCGCACACTGGTTGTTCCTTTGTCTGAGGCTGACTCTCAGGGTGACTTGCCCCACTGGCCCCACCTTCACACCCTTAGCCTTGCCTCTATGCTGAAGCCCACCGTGGTGGTTCCCCTACCTTCTTGTTTGGAGGGTTTGGAATCTTCCTAAGATGCAGCATCAGTTGACGCACTACCTGATCATTCCAAGTATGACTGTGACTTCAAACTCACTGTGGATCTGGTGCGGAATTCTTCCCCTATTTATCCACTGACTGTCCAGGAGGAAGAGGCGTTAAATGTGCAGGTGAAAGAGCAGTTAGCCAAAGGCGCGATTTTTCAGTGTACCTCCCTGTATGCTCTCCACTTCTCTTTGTTGAGAAGGCTGATGGTACTCTACGCTCATGTGTAGACTTTGGGAACCTCAACAATGTCACTGTACCAGATCTACACCCCATCCTTTTGGATTCACAGATTACGCGCTATGTGGAGAAGGCGAAGGTCTTTTCCAAGCTGTATTGCTTCAATGCGTTCAATAAGAGTCAGATTAAAAAGGGAAAAGAGTGGTTAGCCGCATTCCATACCAGAAAAGGGATTTTCCAGTTTCAGATCATGCCCTTTAAGCTTAATAATGCCCCTGCTATCTTTCAACGCCGCATTGATGCAGCGTTGGGGGACTTGTTAGGGGTATGCGCGGTTGCCTACATGGACGATATTCTGGTGTTTTCCCCTTATCATGAGTCCCATAAAGTACACCTTTGGCAAGTGGTAAAGAGGTTAAGGGCAGCCCGCCCTACGCTGAAGATCAGAAAGTGTGAATTCTTCAAGTCCCAGGTCACTTTTTTGGGTAACGTCGTGTTTGACCAAGGGCACATGATAACTCCAGACAAGGAGAAGGCTATTTGTGAGTGGCCCACCCCCACTTTGGTCAATAAATTGAGAAGCTTTTTGGGGACGTGTACGTCTTTCAAGAAGTTCATGCTCAATAATTCCAAGGCAGCAGCACCCTTATATAAGGCTAGCGGTGCAAAGGTGCTTCAGTGGTCCCCCATTTTAGAGGATGCTTTCTTAAGCAGTGAAGTGCACCCTGTTATCCACGTCTGTCCTTCACCATGTTGACCCCTATAGAGAGTTCAATGTGTCTACTGATGCCTCCAACTTCGCCATAGCGGCTGCCTTGTAACAATTAGGCAAATATGGGATAGAGCATCCTATGGGATATTTTTCTATGAAAATGTCCATGCCTGAGTTGAATTACGCCGTTTATGACAAAGAGCTGCTAGCAGTGGTGGAGGCGCTGACTTGTTGGCGTCACCATTTGCATGGCTCTACCCAACTGTTTTATGAACGTACAGATCACTGTGCCTTGCTGTACTACCACGCTACTCATGTCTTAACCCCACGGCAGACCTGTTGGCATGAGACCCTTGCCCAATTCGCATTTTCTTATGAAATCACCAAGGGCAAGGAGAATGGTTTGGCGGATTCTTTGAGCTGCAACCCTGATTCAGCTCCGTATCCAAAGGAGGTAGAGGTCTATAACATCCAGTTGATAATTCCCTCGGGTATGATTCTACTCAACTTCTCGTTCCCTTGGCCAACATGCCAGCGCTTGCAACTCTGGAAAATGCGGAGTAATACAGTATGTTCAGAAAGGTAGTCCTTTCTCAGCCGCTATCAGCTGAATATACTATTATATTTGCTAAGAGCGCTTTATATCAAGAGGACTTATCCAGGGGCTATCACGTGAAGGATGATATTATGTGGTTTCAGGGGCGCCTATGGGTTACTGCTGTAACATTGCGCCTGGAAATCATCTGGGACCATCATGATGGACTCACCGTAGGTCATCCTGGTAAAGCAAAGACCTTGAAGTTGTTACGTCACATTTACAATTGGAAGGGCTTGCTTGCTCAGGTGGGATGGTATTGTAAAGAGTGCTTGATCTGAAACCAAATTAAACCAAATCGTCAACCTTTAGCGGGGTTTTTGGCACCTGTCCAGAAGGCTGAAGGGACCTGGACTTCCCTATTGGAAGATTTTATTGTGGAATTACCTGTCTCTGATGGTTATGATGCCATCATGGTGGTGGTGGACCGTTTTACAAAGTTTGCCCACTTTATTCCTTATAGAACTACAATAACCGCGGCTGAGATGGGTAGGCTCTTTGTCACTTATGTGTTTGCGCTCCATGAATTCCCCAAAAGATTATCAGTGACTTGGGACCCCAGTTTACCTCCGTCTTTTGGGAAGAGTTGTGTAAGACTCTTCATATTTGCCCCTGCCGTTCAACTGCCTATCACCCTCAATCAGATGGGCAGATTGAACGAGTGAACCAGTTCTTGGAGCAGTTTCTGCGGTGTTACACTGCCGCGGATCATTCATATTGGGTTTCTCACCTTCCTATGGCCCAGTTTAGTTACAACAACACTTTGCATTCTTTGATCAGTTGTTCCCCTTTTTTCACCACCCATGGCTTTAATCCCGCCTTTAAAATGGAGCTCAGCTGTGGATCTAAGGTTGAAGCGGTGGTGGACTTTGCCAAGACTATCAAGAAGTACCACCAGGGGTTTCCACAAGTTTGGAGGCGGCAATGCAAGTGTATAAGGAGAACGCTGATGGTAAGCGCCAAGTGAGTCCAGCGTACAAGGAAGGGGATCTCATGATGCTTGATACTTGTAACATCACTATCAAGCAACCATGCAAGAAGCTGGGACCAAAGAGAATTGGCCCTTACCACGTTGTTAGAAAGGTTGGCCATGCCTCATACCAACTAGATCTTCCACCTTCATTTCAGATCTTCTCTGTTTTTCATGAGATCAAAATGACATTGTTTGAGGGCCCCCACCAGAGACTCCTGAGGCCTATCTCGTGGATGGGGCACCAGAATGGGAAGTTTAGGAAAAAGTAGCCTCCTGTCATGTTAAAAGAAGACTTTTGTACCTGGTATCTTGGAAGGGTTTTGACGCTGCAGAAAACAGTTGGGTCCCAGAAAGTGACTGTGTGCATGCCCAAGATCTGATTGAAGCTTTCCATAAGCGTTTCCCCCAGACCGCTGGATCTCAACCCAAACCGACCATTGCTGCTATGAAGTTGGCCCTGACCCACAAGAAATTTTTCATCTAGCGCAAGCCCCTGGAGGGGGTTGAGCCCCTTTGGGAGGAGAGGGTAATGTCATGGCTAAATGACATGATAGTGGGAACCAACCCCAAGGATAAGGCTGAGCGACAGGAGGCCCAGAAGGTGAAGCTTCAGGCCCTCCCTGACCCCAAGCACCCATTAGACCAATGCTGGGTACAAGCCAGATACGCCCAGGTTGGTACTAGTGAGGTACAGAACTCCCAGCCCCTTGCATTAGCCCAGGCGTTAAAACAATTGGTTTATTCAATTAACAATGATGGTTCAAATTGGTTGATTAAGGAGTGGGGTTCAAAACCCATTCCATTTACAAAACTATGCGTTTGGGTCAGATACAGTTTCAATTGATTACTCAAGTGAAGTCAGTTTCAGTGTATTATACCATTTTCAGATGGTAGTGTTTGCCTATTGGTGAATTGGTGCTTGGGACCGCTTCAGCAGACCCCAAATTACCCCAATGTTGTTTAAATTTGTTTTTTGTGACCAACATTCCTTGTTGGTCAACTTTCCAAATAAACTTCCCCATTTTTCCCATTTTTATTAAAATGTTATTTCAGATGATCCTGTGCGTGGACCTCTTTGAGGAGGTCTTGCACTACGTTAACCATTCCATACAAATACAATTAGATTGTCCCCTCACGCACCGTTGGGTCGCCCAGGTTCCCTCCAACATGGGACGCTTACCCATTCTTCCCCTGTGCACCATGTCACTTTTTGTTTATTTCCACCAATAAACGCCCTCTTTCTCTTGAGTTATTATTACTCCAGCTTCTGCTGGGCTCTAGTAACTTTCATATAATGGCTAGTTCCCTGGCGTTGGCCTTGTGCACTGTGCACTACCACACTGGGAACAGGAAAGTTATAGCCACTCTCCTTACACCTGAACCAAGGTAGCAAATTTCAAGATGGTCCGTGGAGTTCCTGGCCTATCATATGCTGTGCATGAAGGTTTTCCAGGTTTTATCCTCCTATCCCATTTTTATTTAATTCCCAAAAATTGTGTGGTATTGTCCCTCAGGTTGGCCCACCTTGAATAAAATTCTAAATTTAAATTTAAAAATATAAAATAAGTAAAAACTGCAACCTTATACTTTTTTTAGTACTAGATGGTTTGCAACCTTATACTTTAAACATTGGACTTTTAAAGTCAACGGAACAATTTATATATTATTATAAAAAGATTTATGTCAAGTTTATCTGAGATTTATAAATATTCTAGGAGTAGTGTTGAAATAAACATGCATTCATAATGATTTACTATAAGATTTTTCCTAAACCACTACAACTAAAATACTATCTAATTTAATTAAAATTAAATAAATTTGAATCTATCTATCAACTACTTGCCTGCTGTTATACACAGTTTCAGTTAGGCTAATCCAACCATTACTAAATTAATCTAACCATCTCAGGTATTATTCTTATAAAGGTTAAATGACAAAACACAATGATAGTATTTTATTATAACAGTAGATGAAATGCTAGAAAAGTTTCTAACAACCTTCAGCCATTAGGCAATCATGCAGTTAAGTATAATACTTTAAGGTAAAAGTTGAATCAATTTTTTAGCACTAGGTGGCCCCAACCTAATGGTGGATACAGCAATCTAGAGTTTTATATAGATCAAACTTCAAATTTTGTTGTGTAAACATACCATTTGTTCAACAATACTCATAATGAGTTTAGGTTACATATGGCGTAATAGTCTGTATAAATTATCTTTAAGTTTTTTTGCAAAAATTATCTTTAAAGAAAGTTCTGTTGGCTTTAAAACGTCATCAGTTTGCTTTATGTAAGCTAATGTCAGAAAAGTAATAGGAAAATTTGATATCAAAGTTTAATACACTAAGTTATATTAAAATAAATTCTTGAATTGAATTTAGGTAGCGTTGATTTTTTACCACAACTAGGTTTTTACAAAAGGAAAACAATTTACCCCTATAAATTTAAGCATGTAAGGGGATGACAAACTAAAGCATGCTGTAAACATATCAAGCCATAAAGTTTATTTTAAGTTCAAGAAAAGTATAATGTAATGTAGCGTTACTTATTTTTTAAAAATATTTATTGCCTCATACTACATGCTAATTTATATCCACTTTTTTCACATCTTAAAAAGTTGAGCGTATATTGTTTAAATTCAAGAACAAAAACAAATCTTCTTTTCAAAAGAATTTTGTTAAGAAAGAAATTTTTGGTTATCCAAACATCATATAAGTTTTAAACCTTCATAATTTCTTTAGATCTTTCTGGCCTTTTGTTGGAAAACGCTAAAGATGAAACTTCTGCAGTTAAACGGGCATGTTTTTTGTAGGCGCTATAAAATTAAAGGCAATGGATAGCTTTATTGCCCGTTTTGGGTTGGGCACCACTAGTGCTAAAAAAATATAGCTTGTTTTCTCAGCTTAAAACTTAATCAGGGAAACTGTACCTACGAGATTCCAACTATTAAAAGAGGACCTAATAGATTTTGCAAAATCAACTCTAGAGGCTCAGTAGAATGTTCAGATGAAGGTAATATTTAAAAACTCTTTAAAATTAAAAATTATCCTCAGAATATGGAACTTTTTAAACCTAAGTCATCAACATAAGCCTATTTCTAAATAAGTACATATTACTGAAAGAACCAAGTATACATTTGAAAGAGCTTATTCCTTATATTCAAGTTAGTGAATCTGATTCTGTAAGCTCTCCTTTTGTTCTTACTTCCCAGTTACCAACTTTTCTGGGTTACTCACTGGATGCAAATCCTCATATAAAGCATTTGACTTTGGCCCATTTTAAGCTCAAGTCTGAATCAAAGAGTTCGTCCAGAGTTCTATTCCTTATTGGATTCACCTCCCTCATATTCCCTCAGCTTTGGTAGCTTGCTCCCAAAAACAGATGTTTTTATTAATCAGATTCTTATCTTTGAACTACTGCCTAAAGAAGATCTGCTTAAATTTAAGCACTGGCCAATACTCAAAGAAGGGATTGACTACGCTAGACTTTTATTATACTTTGTAGTGCACCCATGGAGAAGCTTTTTGATGTTCAAATTAGCGCAATAATATGTTACTTGTTGAATTATATACACTTGTGCCTATTCTTGACGCTGACATCTTTCTGTACCTTCTAACTAAACCAACTTCTAAAAACATTATATTTTGCTCAGTAACCTCAAACTCCTTCAAAGACTTTCCAAAATTTGTTTGGCACAAACCAATAAGTTATTACACAAAACCTGGGTAGCTTCTTTGGACTCTTATTACCCATCTATAGAGGCTGACCTTTTTGACTTTGTCATTTATGCTAGCAATGCTGTTATCACAAGGCTTGTAATAATTTTGTTTTATAAGTTATTATTGTTTCTTCATTGTATAATTTTCTGTTCTATTTTCTTATTTAAAATTTTCGTAATTACAATAATTCTAATTAAAAAACTTGTGCTAACTCAGCAGAGAAAAACGTTTTAGAGCTTTAATAAACTGTGATTTTACCCATATATGTTTGGAAATCTATCGGTTTAGAATCTTTTTAATTATAATTCTAATCCAGTTATTTAGCCCATTTTACCTTTGGCTTTGTAAATTTACAAAAATAGATTTTTTAAACGTAAGTATTAGCACTAATGGTGTCTTTATTTAGATGCAAAGCTTCATTTAGACTCAAGATCTTTGGCTTATAAATTAAACTATTTAAAAAATTTTGAGGTGGGTCAACCTTGAGACAAATTTACCACACCAAGAATTTTTCTAGCCATTACGGTTTCAAATAAACTATTCAATAAGTATATCTTTTACCTATTAAATAAATAAGGGTCTCAGGAATAGTTTTTTCTGCTTTTTCAAAAGCAATTAATTACAAATAGCTTTTAGAATGTTTAAAATATATACATTTTTGAATTTAATAAAATATACCGCTTATGTTAGCTTTGTTAAACTTTGTTATCAACTTATAAGAACTCTCCTAAAGCAAGATTAGTTACAAGTATCTTTCCTAAATAAGGTTTATTTTATACAGGTATTTTAGCAATTTTTAAGCTAAACTCACATTATCTTGGCAAGCTGCAACTCTTATACTACATATGTAAAGCCTTTCAAGTCACTTTGCTCTACTAAGCTTTTTAATAAGCAAATTATGATTAGATTTAGCAAAAGCAGTGACCCAAGGGATACACGAGTGAACATGTTTTTATGGTATGCTAAACCACATGAGGCAAGAAGATCCATGAAACTGGTAGTATGTTTTGTAAAGTTAAAGGAGGACTATATTAGTGTACATAAATAGCTTGAGAAGGAAGAAGCAGATGGTAAGTCAAAATTGATGACTAGACCAAAGGGGTAAGTAATCTAACTGTGTGGAATTATTAATAATATTTTAGGTAATAAATAACTATCTTCAATGTTATAAAAGCTGTTGAGCCTAAAAATGCATCTAAATTCTTTTTTGTAATTACAAAAAAGTATATTTTACATTGATATTTATCTGATGACATTAGTACTATAAGCATAATGATGACAAACAATTTATTTATAGTTTTATGAATGCTTTATTATTAATTTGAGATATCTTTTGAATTTTTTATACTTAAATATTTTAGAGTAGCAATAGTTTACCAAATAGCAATCAGGCGCAGCTATTAAGAAATTACATAAAGAGGTTATAGATGTTATAAATAATTATGTTTGATTTTCTACATTATTTTTTTCTTATAGTATCAAATATAATGTCTAGTAGTTTTAAACCCCTAGTGTCAGATATATATTTGCCCTCTAGAAGAGGATTATAAGTATTGAATTAACCTATATTGTTTGGCATCTAAAATCCCTTGGAATAAGTTAAACTAACTAATAAGAAAATTTGATCCTCTACTAAGCAAATTTAGTTCAGATTTTGGCCAGTAAATTTCCCCTTTTATAAAGTTTTGAAGGGGGTATTAAGGAAATTAATATTTTAGTAGCCAATCAGAAGCTAGAGTTAGAAGGAATCAAATGAAGAGAAAACATTATAAAGCTAGCTGATTGGATAAGGACTACAGAACCATTATGAAGTGTGAGTATCTTATGACCATCTGATTGGTTGATAACAAAAGAACTAAAATGATGTGAAAATATATAAAGGTGTCTGATAAGCCTATATCAAAATCTATTCACTTGATTCCTCTCACAATAAGCTGGACCTTGAGTACATCAATTTAATTAAGAATTAGATTAATATAAAGATGCTGATGATAATGAGACATACCACCTGATCCAATAAACTCTCAAAATAATCAATATGCCATATGGCAATGATCAAAAAGCTTATTGGTCTAGAGTTTCATTAATATTGTTATATCATCATGATAGAGTAAAAAACTTGAGGTGCACCTTTCTCCACATATATGTGCCCCTTATCACAAGATTTGGTATTATCCTTTACTATCAAGCCTTAAGCCATAATCTTTTAATGAAGAGTTACCCTATAAAAAGGCTTTTTAGGGAAGTACATTATGCAAAATATAATTAAAATAAAGTTGACCATTTTAGCTATAATTTTCCTTACTAATTTGATATTTATTTTTGGATTAAAGTTTGGTATCAAATTCTCAGCTATTTGCAGATTTTTTTCTACTTCTGCAGCTGTCATAGTTGTATAAAACCTAAAGTCAAGCACCTGTGAGCAGCTCACTTAACAGAATTTCTACATGTGATTCTCACTACAGGTGGCCCTGTACATCACACAAAACACTATCTTACTTGGAGAAGATAGAAAACCCACCATTAGCATCACCTGCTAGATCAAAAGATGAATTAGCAATGACAAGCTCAGGATAAGCAGGCCTTTGCTCTCTTATTTGTCTAAGAACAATACAGACATGTTGTAATATTAGAATTCCAAAAGATTACCTGTCATTCTGTTGAAGTTATCACAGGACTAACCATGGAATTCTTGTTCCTGGGGACATTGTATCATGTAAAAGAAGCTTCTCTGTAGAGGAGCATCTGATGTTTCTCTATGAAACCAGAACTCTTCTGGATACCTATAGTCAGCTTACCAATCTGGTGACATATGTTCAAAAAGTAGCCCACTATGCCTTATTTTATATAATACATTTTTTAGAACTTCACCATGAAGAGCTTCAATGTCACATAGTTACCCATGAAGCATTAAGACAGGCATATGATAATCTCTATATCTTAGATTTAAGGCACATAGTGGGATGTACAATCTAGAGTGGAAAATAATGACACAGTTTTGTATAGCTTTACAACAAAGTTACCACCTTTGATTCTAATGTTGTAAAATATGTGCAGGAATATGAAGCTGTTCTGTACTTATCTTGATAACCCTCTTCCAAGATCAAATAATTAATTGAAGATAGTGTGGATAAACTCACCAAACATAAACCTATACCTATAGTGAACTCTTGCCCAAGCTTCCACCACTTGATGTGATGACAACCAAAAAAATTAAGCTCTTGAACAACAATTAAGGTGTACCTTATCATGCGGCAAGAATCTTGTGGCTTGACCTATACAGGAATCATAGGCACATTATCTGCTTTAGAGCTGCATTATAATAACAGAAAAAGAATTTAAAGATAAAGGTTACTCTTTAGAAGTGTTAGAATCCTTGCGCTGTTTTTGCTCAATGATGCTTTTTCACAATATTCAATAATATAGAAGGTCTGGAGTATTGGAACTCTTGACTGCTGTTGAGGATTAAATGGGTAAATTAGACCATAAAAATAATTCTAGGTAAATAATCTTATTTGTGAACAAAGTGGGGACAAAATCGATCTCCTATTCTGATATCACCTCTAGTTCTAAAGAAATTCAAGGCTAAAATGGGAGGAGTGATAGAATTCAGCATAAGCAGAGGATTGCTCAAACAAAGAATATGTTAATCCAACCTTTTAGACTCATGAGAATCTCAACACCTTAACTTGATTTTATGGCGGGTTGATAGCAGGTAAGTTGTACCTGTGTAATAAGGATCTATAGAATAAATACAATTAAAACTCTATAAAATATTTTCACCTAAGCTGATGACCTGAAGTCCTAGTTGGTGATTGACGGAGAAAATATTTTATACCCTTGAACTCTCTCAGGTCTATAAAAGGGGTAGGTTTTGCTTAGAATTTTAAACTGAATTACATTTTGGGTGTGGGAGACTTTAGAAGGAGTCCACCAATTCTCCCAAGGGTTTGGTATAACCTTATTGACAACAGTAAGGTTATTTGGCCAAGGCATAGGGGTAAAAGCATTACCCTATTGGGGTTATTCAGCTGAGAGTTGGAAGGAGAAGTTTTACTAATATTTTTGGAGAAGATTGACACCTTTACATTCTTACCAATCTGTTGCTCATCCATTTGTTGACATTACCCCTTCAATAGTGCTAAGAGGAGAATAAAGATGTAAAAATTGCTCATGGACTTTGTTGATAGTGACACCAGAGGTAAGGAACTTAATATAATGTTTATTATCTCTATAAACAATAACAAAGGGACTTTTTCCAGATGGACCAAGTTTACAACTTCTGAGGGTGATGTAATTGGGATAATATACCACTAAATCTTATATCTGGAAGGCAGGTAAAGGTTATCTATGCTCATTAGCGGCTAGGTCTTCTTTGGTGACAGCTTTAGCTAAATTAGTCATGGCATCAGATTGTAGCTGCATGATGTGTTGAGCTAATCTTCTCAGGGCTTTGTCAAAATCCGTCCTAGCTGATAAGATACCATTACCCAACAGGCCAGGTACTTCAGGTTCCTTACCATATAAGACTTGAAAAAGAGACATTTTAATGATGATATGATATCTAAAGAAATAAGCCATGAGAGCACTAGGCAAAAATTGATTTCAATGTCGAGGGTCTGAGCTAGCCTTCTTCCTTAAAACTTTGCTGACTGAACAGGGAGATCTCACCATTTTGTAAACTATCAGTACACAACCAATCAGGGAGATCTACCCGTTTGGCAATAGCTGCTTTCTTTTAGCTGTTAAAAATTGCGCAGTGGCTAGCTTATACTCAGACAAAATTCATTTGGTCATCAAAGTGATATTATGGAAACCAAATTTTCATTGGCTCTATATTCTGTCCCATTTGTAGAAGGGTTGTAAAGGACCTAGAAGAGTTGTTGTGTCCCCATGGAGGTAGCTTTGATCTTAGCCACCATGGTGGTAAATTTTTCCATTGGCACAAAGTAGGACTTGGAGTAACAATGTCAAGTGAAGATATATTAATGTAAGAAGGTGGCAGTAGCTTTAGCAGTCTGAGAAGGGAAAGCACACTGTAGCCCATATTGTGAAGTGATTAATTCCTACCAAGATATATTGTTTCCCACTGGTAGTCTGGGGTAGAGGACCTATTTCATCTAAACTTATGGTATGGAAATGTTGTTGAGGCGTAATGGTTGGTATTAATATTTGGGTTTGAAGCTGGATTGCTTCTAAAAAGTTAGGCAGGCTTCCAGGACTTCAATAATAAATTCCATGATTCCCTCACAGTAATACTGATCCTTAACCCTCTCATAGGTTCTACAAACTCCATTGTGCCCCAGAATAGAATGGAATTCTATGATCACAAGTACTTGCTCAGAAGGTTGAAGGTAGGGCAACCAGTCCACCCCTATCTTATTGTATAACTTCCCACTCTCCACCTTGGTGTTGTAGGAGTGACATGGTAACATTTTTTAATAGGTTCATCCTCATTGTCCCAGGCGTCAGGGGCCATTAGAGATCATGAAGTCTTTATGCTTCACCATTATCCAGGTAAATAATAGGCAGCCAAGTCAAACCATTAACATTCAAATGGAAGAAACTGGCTATGTGCTCAATTTTATGTCATAGTTTCAGCTTTAAGGCCCAACAAGCCAACCGCCCAGTGGGATCCTTCATATTCTGTAACCACTTCAATAAGGCGTGGTCAGTAGATGCAGTGAAGGAAGTTGCATATAAGAAAGGGTGGTAATATTTTACACACAGCAAGGCAGCAAGGCACTCCTTCTCAGTGAAGCTATAACTGCGTTAAGCTTTGGATAGTAACTTGCTGAAATAGGAAATGAGATGATCCACACCATTTTCATCCTATTAGGCTAGGATGGATCCAACGGCATAGTTAGAAGCAATGGTAAACAAAAGGAAATGTCTACCATAATTAGGGTGGCGCAGGATAGAGAACTTTTGTGACAACAGCTTTGGCATCTTAAATGTTGCCTTTTGTTCAGCACCCTAATGAAAAGTCGTGTTTTTAGCCAATAATTTAATGAGAGGCTCACTGTAAAAATTTAATAAGATATTGATTATTTTTGGCCAATAACACCTATAAATATATTACTTGCACAGGTTCAGGTTTTGTGAAATTCTCTGTGTGCATAGTAGTTGATATAATCGTTTGATAATAGTATGATGCCAATTATCTGTAGTTGAATGGAAGTACTAAATTTTGGATTAACGCTCGGCCAGTATTTCCTCTTGTAATGCTTGTGATGTCTTAAATAAGAATTCATTCCCTCATATTACCTAAACTGATCTACTCTTAAGAAATCATTTGTAGTTTTCCTGGTTTCAACACACAATCAGCAGCAATCTCCAATTTTATTCAGCTTCTTCTATGGATCCCTGCTCAGATCATTGCTCTTTTTCTTAAAGAGTCTCACAATTATCGCACACAGCAATAAATACCTGAGAAAGAATAGGACAAATGTATGCCGATAAAATATACTTAAATAAGACTCAAGTAAAAGTGATAATCTGGAAAATTATTCCTTTTTTATTATTGGTGAATTCTAGGGAATTTATAGTGTGGTATTTGGCACTCAACCCTCAGTTGGCACCTCCTTGATGAAATGGCAACTATCGCCATTTAATCACTCATCCTCATCTCAGCAGCAATGGTCTTCCCCATCCTGGCTAGGATTCTGTCATTGTACATCCTCGTGACCTAAAGTAGAAAGAGTTGGAAAACATGTCCCTAACACTTTCCTCTTGATCCAAGTGAACCAACCATATTTGGCAAGTGCCCTGCTTAGGTAATGGACTTGTTAAACATTAAGGCAGGTCGCAAACCAACTGATTGATTTGCTAGTTGCAGGTGGCATCACTAACCTCACAACTTACTCTTTAAATTCACAATTGGTCAGTGATGAAACCCAACCAATCCTAATCATTACACCTAGTAGTTAATCAACTATCAAATGCCCCTATTTCATCGGCAACTCTGCCCAACAAGATCTTAAGCATTCAACCGGATCAATCCTCAACAGATCCAACCAGGTAAATAACCTAAAATCCCCCAAACATATTTACCCCAAAATCAGGGTCAACTGATTTTTAATTCATCTCGCATTAGGGAATTATCCCCTAGCAATCCCTGGTAATCTAGCCAGCTGGAAATATGGGCAAAAATCCCAACACATCCCCCTCTTGCCTAGATTTCCAAAGAGAAAAGGATCAGGGCAGGAAAACCACTTTGGACACTTAGTCAAATACTTCATTTGCTCAAGCGAAGTATGATCATCAGTACTCAACACTGCTTGGGATGACCTACAGCATGCGGCTCTCTTTTTCTTCCTCCTCACTACCACTTACTCAAAGCTTAGTTCCCATGACCTTCTGTCATGCTGGGCTGATCATTATACTTATGATGATATTAATCCCAGGATCCAGTTTCCCCCATAAGGGCATATGACCCACTATCATATTCAGGATTCTTGGTCTGACGTCCTTGGTTTCTTGATTTTCTCCTCATCCTCAACTAGAGACTCTTGCCATTTTATTCATTTTGTGGCCCAATTAAGAAAACTCATTTATGTTTGCCCTTGTTATTTTCTTCTCATAACCTTTTGGCTCATATCATTATTAATTCTTCTCTGGAGAACTTATCCCATTAATTTTGAGATTAATTTCTCTGAAATTGGAGCCTAGTTGATTTCAAAGTACATAATGTCAACTATCATATAAGTTCAACATCCCCCTCTCATCCAGCTCATATGTCGAACTCTGAGTCATGATATCAACAGCTACTCAACAGTTTTCATGATCAAGATCTTTGGCTCTTCCAGCAGATGAGTCAATCTGTGTGACGGAACCTTTTCTATGGTCCTTTCAGGAATCATACTCCTAATCTGGAGCCAGTGGCTAGTCCTTCTGTGGAATTTCAGAAATGGTAACCAACCCCACTGAAACAAGGTTAACAATTAACTTGAATGACTCACGGCCAATCCTTCCTCTGTCATAAATTCCAAAGTTGGATTTTGAGACTCTCCTGGATTTGGCTCCTTTCACAGATGCACCTAACATCATCGTTGATCCTCCTGAAGTAATGCCCTTTGCTCTTGATCGTTCCTTCCCCACTGGATCAGACTTTCTTCTGGTGTTCCTCTTCTGACTCATTCTTTATTACAAGCCAGCTGTCTTGGTCATTGAACTTACCATCAGCAACATCATACATTTTGAACTCCCCTATTCAGCATTAAGGGTCCAAATCACTTAGGATTTATCCATAGCTCTGAAATTTTTCTGATCTTAAAAACATACTGATTGGAATATTTTAGCTTATGCTCTTTGCTTTGCCAGCTAAGTTCTTTTAAGTTGGGCCACGAAGCTTCCAGCTTCTCCTGTTTCTATCACTCTTTCTGCTTCAGCTTTCTGAGAAGCTAATAGGCATTGCTTGCAGGATGCCATTCACTCCTTGCACAACTATCTCATATCTGGTGTGTCCCATTGGTATCTTCCGCTGATGGCTTTGATAGGGGGCATGATTTGGCAACCCCTGTCTAGTATCCCTTGTTTGTTGCTAGCCCATATATCAGGTGTTCTTGATGAAGCCCATCAGCAAGCGCTCAAGACCAATCTTCCAGCTCCAGTACCATATCAGAATTATTCAGGGTTATTCATTGATTGCCTCTTCTTGTACTATTGCTTCTCTACCCGCTCCAGAGTATTGCATTTGGCTTCTTCTGAAATCTCAATTTCTCTTCCCCTATTTGCTTTCTAACAGGGATCTAAGTCCACTCAACGAACTTGGTTTTGTGTAGGTTTAGCCCTCGCTAGCGTCTGATCTCACATAGATTTTGATGGGTTATTCACTCCTACTACAATCCATCATCCCACCCCCAAGAGGCGACATAAGCTGAATCATCCTCAATTCAAGAATAATCAATAAATTAAAAATTATAAAATATATTGGTTTTTCTATGCATTTTTAATAATTTTTCCATATCTTTATCAATATTTTTTTCTTCTTTTTTTCCATTATACTTGACCTTATTTTAGTTAAGTGATCCATCTTTTTATTTTTAACCCCTAAACTGGACCCTAAGTATACTTAGACCTACCAGTTTTCTATGGTTCAGAGGTCTTACTTTTTAAGACTTAACCATCTAGACTGGTTAAGAAGTCCTTTTTTGGACTTAAGAAATCATTAGGACATAACTAACTTAATAGTTCAGCAGTCCTTCAGGAACTCTTTTTTGTTATTTTTTCATTGATCCATTGCTTCAAATACTTAGTATGGACTTTATTTACTACCCTTCCATCCAAGAGATCTTTGATGGAGTAGAAGTCACCATCTTGGTGATAACCTCAAATGGACCCAACCACAACGCATCTATTTTATTTCTTCTTCTGAAACCATGAATATCATATTAGCAACTTTTTCACCTATAGGTATTCTGATAAGGCTGGTCAGTTCTTATTGTCCGTCATTTTCGCTCATATTCTTTTCTTCAAAGTTGTATCAAATGCTTGCAATTGCATTTCAATCAGGATATTTGTCAGTCAGTTCAGGTACTTCTCAGCACCCATTCTCAATGTTGGTTCTACCACTGAATGTAATCTTGGCAGCAACGCAGCCTTACTCCCATAAAGCAACTCAAATGGCGTTTTTCCTGTCACCGTAGATGAATGATATTGTAGGTGAACATCGCCAAACTCAGGTACATTCCCCATGTGGAAGTTCATCCTGCGACCAGATTCCTCAGCGTCACAGCCAGTGTTCCATTATATGTTCCACCAGTCCATTTGTATCTGGTCAGTAGGGTAAAGACATGACTCCTCAGATCCCCATTATCTCGTTTAACTAAGGAATCACATGAGATGTGAAGTTTGTCCCTTTGTCACTCAGCAGGACCTGCGGACATCCATGTTATTATACTACTTGATCCAGGATGAACTTCGCGGTACTGTAGTGTCTACTTTTGCCAGGGCCTTTGTCTTGACACATCTCGTCAGATGACAATTACAACTACTATGAACTTGACTCCCCCTGTGCTCACCATCAGAGGTCTTATCACGTCAATGGACACCATATGCCAAGCAAAATTAGGGTGGACCAGTTGGTATCCAGTTGTATTATTATGTGGCTTGTGCAGATGGCGCTCCACACAATAAGCTAGATATTTGGCAACATCATAGTTAATTGACTCCCAGTAGTAGTACTGGAGAATATGGTCAGTTATTTTTCTCAGGCTCCATGCCCAACAACCTTATGAGTGGCTTGAACAATAGCTGCTCTTTCCAACGGCTTTGGGAATAGTAACTGCTTCCCATAAATCGTCTTAAAAACTTGTCCGTCCATGGTCTCAGTGTTTTCCATTGTTTTTCAAAACACACCTTAGATTTCTCAGGGCTTGTTCCCAATTTCATCGTTAACCATTCTCTGGAATAACACATTCGCCTGCTGGTATACCATCTGTACCCTTGGTAACCATGATAAGCCATCCGCATTCTGATGAGAAGCCCCTGCTCAGTGGACAATCTCATAATCATAAGCCTGTAACTTCAATGCTATCAGGCCAGTTGTCCTTCTGGTTCTCGAAAATTGTGAAGCTAATGCAATGAGGAGTGATATGTCACCATATTGAAGTGTATTCTGTAGATGTACACCCAAAACTGTTTACAGGCATAAATGACTGCAAGGCATTCACGCTCAGTTACAGTGTAGTTCCTCTCAGCGGCTGAGAGTGTCCAGATCACACATGCCACTGGATGTTCATCCTCAAGTTCATCTACTTGTTCAATATGACGCCAATCGCTGTCAATGAAGCATCAGTTTTTATAATAAATTCTCAATTGAAATTTAGATATTTCAAAATCAGAGAATTGTTAGGTACCAGCGTAGCTCATCAAATGATTCCTGCACTTCTTCATTCCATACGAATCCTTTTTTCAGATCCTTCAACAAATGAAAGAGGGGCTCAGAGATAATTGCAAAATCTTATATGAATATTCAATAGTATCTGACCATTCAAGGAACACTTGGATATCTCAGACAATTTTGGAACAGACATTCGCTCTATGGCATCAATTTTCTGGGCTTGCAGCTGCAATACACTAGAGTTAATCACAAATCCCAGGTATTCCAACTCTTTCTTGAAGAAGTTACACTTCCTCGGCTTAATCTTCAGGTTAGCCGCGGACAGTCTCTTGAATACTTCTTCCAAGTGGTGTAAATGGTCAGTAAACGTCCTAATGAATACATTGATATTGTCCAAGTATATCAGGATGCACGACAATTTCAAGTCATTTAGTATAGCCTCCATGGCCCTCTAAAATGTTGCATGCGCATTTAATAGACCCTGGGGCATCTCATCAGTTGATATAGCCCCTGCGCGGTAATAATCATGCATTTTTCTTGGTCATCTCTTGGAAAATTGATTTGCTAATATCCTGATATCAGATCCATCATGGAGAATTACTTCACTTCTCCCAATTGATCTAGTGCATCATTGATTCTTGGTAGGGGACATGAATCTTATTGTATTTTTATTCAGCTTCCCATAATCAATCACCACCCAATTAGAGCCAACCTTTTTCTTCACAATAAGAATCAGACTCACTCAGGGACTCAATGATGAAACTGGATGCCCATGCTTTACTAGTTTGCTGATTTTTTCTTCCACTATCACTTCAGCTATCTTCAACTGTCGAATCAGTCTCATCATGATTAGCAAATTTTCCCAGGTATTGACCTTGTGGATCACATCTCTCATGAATCCCAAATCATGATCATCCCGAGAAAATAATTTTAGATTTTTTTACAATTTGAGCACCTCCTCTTGCTGTCCTTCAATCAGATCAGCAAGTTGCTCTTGATTAATCCATAGGATGATACTCTCAGTTACCCTGGCTGGTATTACCGTCTCATCGAGGGTCCTAAATTGTGGAATTTTCTCAGTTTGGCCATAAGGATTAGATGAACAGGTGCGACGATCTGATTCTTCTCAATCTTCATAAGTGTTTCACTTAAATTCACCAGGAGAACTCAGATTTCTCCATGGCCCAGCATTATTATTCCAGTAGCCACCCAAGACTCTACTCTGGACTTCTTCCAGGGGCTTCTGACCTCCCCATACAGCAGCTCTAGTGACTCTAATGTCAACTCAGTGTTAACTATCATTTGTGATCCCAGCGGTATGGTTTTGCATTCTTGATCTTCAGTGGAATTC
The DNA here is from genome assembly GCA_022478985.1 of Massospora cicadina. Lineage (NCBI taxonomy): Eukaryota > Fungi > Entomophthoromycota > Entomophthoromycetes > Entomophthorales > Entomophthoraceae > Massospora > Massospora cicadina. Next base: position 72,882 of record JAKSZP010015927.1, on the reverse strand, counting down.
CCCAATTCTCTAGTTGTTTCATAAGCATTTCTCGTCGCTTCCACCCAACTAATTGGTATAAAATTAGGAAAATTCCATCATTGTATATCAAGATGATGAAGTTATTTCTCCTACTCAGTGGAGCTTCCCCATCCTTCTCATATACACTAATGGTAACGTCTGACCCAATATGTCAACATATTATCCTTGAAGTTACATTTAACTTCATACTTGCCTAGAAATTCTGTCCCAATCAGAATGTCATAGTTTTGGTTGGCCAAATCTATTGCTGGTGCAGATACCACCAAAGATCCAAATCAAAGTGGTAAAGTGCTATATGCTTCAATGGAGATGGTGGTATTCAGTCCAGCCGTCTCATACTCCTTCTTGTGTTCTTAGTCCAGAGAGATCTTCATCTTCTTCACCAGCTTGGTTGACACCATATTAATAGGCACTCTGCTGTCAACAATCACCCTCACCCATACTTGATTCACTAGTATATCTATATATATATACTCAGAGTATTGTAAGATAGTATTTACTGAGTGTATAGCAGCGGTATTAGCTTAATTGAGGGTGTGAATGATTTGCGCTAATAAATCAGGAACCAATTCCTTTATCACACTGATGGGAATTGACAGGTTTTCCTCATTTAATTGGACTTCAGTCAATTCATCGGTATATCTGCAGCTCAAATCTTGTCTGCTAGTTGTCAGGTGTACAGCTGGGCAAATTCCTTGATTATCTTAGGATTGATCCCCTTCGCCCCAGATCTTGTTACAATGTTCACGTCCAAATTGACCACTTGATAAAGTTGATCCTAGGCGTCTTCATACACAAACAGATCACTGATGTCAATTTCATCATGCATAATATTAGGAGGAGAAGGCTTCTCCGCAGCTCTAGACTGTTCCCTGTCTAGGCCGCATGCCCTTTTCCCAACTCCTTTGCAGTTGCAGACTCATTTGCTTGGACCACGTTGATCCGATCCTTTGGTTTCTTGCAATGTACAGTGAAATGTCCCTTTTTTCCACATTGGTAACAGACTTTCTCCTTCTTATTAATCCGTTTGAAGTCTTTAAGCTTATTCCCTGGCATGAATCAGTTGTTCATCTCCTTAGCACCCTCGTTCCCCTTTGTGGAATTCGAATTATGTACTGGGTTAAATTTGAAACTTCTGTTTGGGGCATCAAAGGTTGCTCCAAAGGTTTTTAAAATTATTTACCATCTAAGAGGTAGTAATTTCCGTTGCAAACACTGAAGACATCATTTGGTGCAGCTCATGGTAGGGCCAAAGGAGCGCTTGTAATGCAATTCTGGCCTTAAAATCATCCAGCACCTTTGTTCCAACCGGGATTTGCGATTTCTGGTAGAAATGATCAGCAAAGCTTGCTAAAGATTCATCTTTTATTGAATTGGATGCCCATAAACTCTTGTTTGTGCTCTGACATGCGCGTTGGGCTTCTGAATTCCTTCATAATGGCCGCGTTGGCCTCTGCATATGATCAGCTGTACCCTTCCAGGTGAACAACACTAGATTTTAACAATTAGTAGTTTTTAGAAAAAAATTCATCACCATAAATGCCTTTAGATGATCATCATATCCGTACATGGTCATATCAAACAATCAGAAAAATTCCAAGGTGTTATCCTAATGGAAAGTTGGCAATTTTGGTGTTGCCTTAAGTTCCTCTGAGGTTTCTCTAGACAACTCTCTAGGTTTGGCTACTCAGCTCACTTGGGGAGTGATTTCAGGCGTCATCTCCAAAATAGCATCAAAAAGTGGGTGGCATGTTCCTTGGGTTATTTGACTTCCCAATGATTGTATGAGGAGTTCTTTCTTTAGCATCAGTTGCTGCATATGGCTCACAATCACGCTTGTGGGTTTTTAACTCCTTGACCTGTTTAATCAGCCGCACAATATCAGCGCTGAATGCTTTTAAATGAACGTGATCTGCTTCACGCTCCATGTTAAGAAATAAGACTTCTCAAATTAAGTAACTCTTCTTTCTTCTTTAATGATATTACTTTTCAAAATTAACTCATTCCTGAAACTTGCAACGTTATTTATCCCTTCCTCCATCTTGGCGACTCTTTCTTCCAAGGCTGTGAATTATCAATGATCCGCTGAGTTCAAGGCGTTCTGATTAACAGTTGCCAATTCCATACATAGTTTTCTTATCTCATCTTTATAATACATCATTTATAAGTTCTTCAATTAACCAACACCCCTGTAGTGAGCACCACTCTGTTAAAATTTATAGGTTATCTGATTTTTTTGGCTAACAACCCCTATAAACTTATCACTTGCACAGGCTCAAAATTTGTGCAATTCTCCACGTTTTATAGTAGTTAATATAATTATTTGATAAATATTATGATGACTATTATCCTTAGTTGATGAAAGTCAAGGATTTTGGTCCAACGCTCTGCCAGTATTTCCTCTTGAAATACTTGTATGTCTTAAATAGGGTTTCATTCCCTTGTATCACTTTTTTGAGCTACTCTTAGATCCCTGTTTACAGTTTAACTGGTTTGACACACAATCAGCAGCAATCCCTAATTTGATTCAGCTTCTTCTCTGGATCTCCTCTCAGATCCTTACTCTTATTCTTAAAGAGTCTACCAATTATCACACACAGCAATAATATCCCTGAGAAAGAATAGAACAAATGGATGTTAATAAAATTTACTAAGCTAAAGACTCAAAAGTAAATTTTAATCTGGAAAATTATTTCATTTTTATTAGTAAATTCTAGGGAATCTATAGTGGGGGATTCAGCACCCAACCCTTGGTTGGCACCTCCTTGATGAAATGGCAGCCGTTGCCATTGAATCACCCATCCTCATCTCAGCAGTGATGGTCTTCCCCATCCTGGCTAGGAAGCTGTAATTGGAAATCCTTAAGACCTAAAATGGAAAGAGTCAGAAAACGTGTCCCTAACATTTTCCTCTTGATCCAAGCAAACAAACATATTTAGCAAGCGACCTGCTTAGGTAATGGGACTTGTTACCCATTGAGGCAGGTTGCATACCAACTGATCAATTCGCTAGTTGTAGGTGGCTCTCACCTCACAATTTACTCCTTAAATCGACCAATTGTCAGTGATGAAACCCAACTAATCCTAATCATTACACCTGGTAGTTAATCAACTATCAGTTGTCCCTATTTTGTCAGCAACTCTGTTGACAAGATCTTAAGCATTCATCCGGATCAATTTCCAATGGATCTGACCAGGTGAATAAGATGTTATCCCCCAAACAATATAACCCCAAAACAAGGTCAACTGAATTTCAATTCACCTCACATTAGGGAATTATCCCCTAGTGATCCCTGGTAATCTAGCTGGCTGGGTATATGGGAAAAAAATCCCAAAACTCACTCAAATGGGGAAACTTGGAAATAAAAGATAATAAAACCCCTATTATACCCAAAAACCGGATATTTCACAGGTTTTTGGAGCTGGAATTCAGGATATAACCTTAACCTTGTCTTGGAGGGGTTGAATCTATCCTGTGAGATAGTGTGTCCAAGGAAATCTAATTTATCTTAGAAAAAAATGCATTTTGATGGCTTTAACTTGATGTTGGATGCATGCAGACGTAGTTAAAAGCTTTTTATTAGGTGAGTAAAAGGTAGGTTAAAAGTTTTAGAAAAGATGGTGTTATCATCCAGGTAGACAAACACACAACTTAACTTGAGGTCCTTTAGAAAGTAATCCATGGCTTGCTGAAAAATTTCAGGCGCATTGCACAATCCTTGTGGTATGCAGGTGGGTTGGAATAAGCCTTCACTACAAATAGTAGCATATTTCTCCTGATTTGGGGGAGAAAGGCCCATTTTCCAGTAACAGTTGGCCAGATCCATAATGGAGAAGAATTTAGAGCTAAGAGTTGGGCTAGAGCATTTTCAATGCAAGGAATAAAATAACTAACCTTTTTTGTGAGGTTATTAAATCTTTGATAGTCCATCACAACCTGGTGACCTCCATTTTTCTTTTTATCAGTAAGAGAGGGGACAACCACGGACTCTGTGAGGGTATCAATAACCAAGCATCTAGTAGCTGTTTAAACTCCATCCTCATCTGTCACTCTTTGACTTTTGATTTATGATAGGGTTTGGTGTGGGTGGGATGGTGTTGGGATTTTTGCCAATATTCCCAGCCTGCTATATTACTAGGATTCGCTAGGGTATAATTACCTAAGGTGAAGTGAATTAGAAACTAGTTGGCCCAAATTTTGGAGTAATTATGTTCAGGGGATTTTGGAATATTCGCCTAGTCATATCTGTCAGGGATCAATCCAGATGAATACTTAAGATCTCATCAGGCGGAGTTGCCAACGAAATAGGGGCATCTGATAGTGATTAACTATCAGGTGTACCAATTGGAATTGGTCATACTTCATCACCAACTGATTGGGAATGAATAGCAAGTTGCAAGGCGAGTGATGCCTCCTGCAACTAGCGAATTGATCAGTTGGTGCGTGTCCTGCATTATTGGTAATAAGTCCCATTACCTAAGCAGGTCGCTAGCCAAATATTGCTGGTTTACTTAGATCAAGAGGAAAATGTTAGGGACACGTTTTCTGACTCTTTCCGTTTAGGTTTCAAGGATGTTTAACAATGGAATCCTACCAGAATGAGGAAGACCATCGCTGCTGAGATGAGGATGGGTGATTCAACGGCAATGGGTGCTGTTTAATAAAAGAGGTGTCAACTGAGGGTTAGATGACCAAATCCTCACTATAAATTCCCCTAGTTTCCACTTATGATAAAAACAGCATTTAATAGATAAAGTATTTACAAGAACAAATAAGAAGTTCTATAGTTTTTATCCAGTATATAGTTTAAGTAGGAAACTATTATTAGCTTTTCATTGTGCTATTCTTCTCAAGGATATTATTGCTGTGCGCAATAATTGGGAGACTCTTAGTGAAAAGAGTAAAGATCTGAGTGGAGATCTAAAGGTGACACAATTGAAGATGCTGCCAACTGTGTGTTGGACCAAAGAGACTGTCTCCAGGGAATCTCAGTGAAGATTAGGTTAGACATAAAGAGGGAACAAATCCCAAGATCATGACATCTCAAGTATAAAATCAGGAATACTGGCCGAGCGTTTGGCTGAGATATAAGAATTTATACTCAACTACAGATAATAGACATCATACTATTTACAATTGATAATCTAATATTATACAAAGCGGATGAAGTGCACAAGAAACTAAACCTGTGCAGTAAAAAGATTACTAGGGTTGTTTGCTGATAATAACCAAATAATTAAATTTTACAAGTTGGTGCTCACTGCAGGGGTAGTTGAGTCGAAGAATTTATAAGAATGTTGTACAAAGATGAGTTACACAACCTGTGGATGGAATAAGCCACGGTGAATCAGAATGCCCTAAACTTAACAGATCATTGGGAAATCGCAGCCTTGTAAGAAATAGTCGCCAAGGTGGAGGAAGGGATAGATAATGTTGCAAGTTTTGGAATGAGTTTTCTGGTAAAGTAACTTCATTGAAGAAGAAAGAAGGGGACCTCGTTTGAAAGGTCTTATACCTGAAAATGGAGTGAGAAGTGGATTGCATTTGTTTGAAAAATTTCAGCGCAGATATAGAGCAACTGATCAAACAGGTGGAGGAACTAAAAGCTCACAAATGCAGTTGTGAGCCTGATATGGCAAGAAATGCCAAAGAAAGAAGTCCTCACATGATATTTGGGAAGTCAAATACCCCAAGGAACATGCCGCCCGCTTTTGCTGCCATTTCAAGATGACGTCTGAAATCACTCCTCAAGGTAGCCAAGTGGCTGAACCTAGAGGATCAGCCAGAAATAACTCAGAGGAATTTAAGGCAACGCCAATTTTGCCAACATTCTATCGGGATAATGCCCCAGCATTTTTCTGACTGTTTGATATGATCATGTATGGCTATGGGGATTGTCAAAAGGTGTTGATGGTCATGAATTGCCTAGACAACGACTGTCAGAACTTAGTGTTACCTCACCTGGAGGGGGCAGCTGGTCATATGCTGAGGCAAAGGCGGCCATCATGAAAGAATTCAGGAATCCAATGTGCATGTTGAAGCACAAACAGGAACTTATGAGAATTTAGTTCCATAAAGATGAGTCTCAAGAAAGCTTCAAAGATCAGTTTTCTAGAAGTCGCCAATCCTGGTCAGAGCTAAAGTACTGAATGACTTTGATGCCAGAATCGCCTTGCAAGCGGCCCTTCAGCCCTATCATGATTTGCATCTCATGATGTCTTCTGTGTTCATGACAGAAATAACTACCTCGCAAATGGTAGATAATTTGACGATTTTGGGAGCAACATTTGATGCCCCAAATAGAAGCTTCAAATTCAATCTGGTACACAATCCAAATCCTGTGAAGGGAAAAAAGGAGCTAATGAGATGACCAACCAAACTGTGCCAGGGAATAAGCCCAAAGAATTCAGACGGTTGAATAAGAAGGAAAAAGTCTGCTACCAATGTGGTGGGAAAGGACATTTGACCGTGAACTGTAAAAAGCTGAGGGATCAGATCAACATGGTCCAGGAGAAAGAGTCAGCTGCCACCAAGGAACCAGGAAAAGATCTTATGGTCTAGATGGGGAACAGTCTAGAGCTGCAGAGGATCCTGTTCCTCCCAACATTATGACTGAGGAAGTTGATATTAGCAATCTGTTTGTGGATGACGAACAGGATCAGCTGTATCAAGTGGTCAATTTGGATGTAAATGCCGTGACCAAAGCTGTGGCAAAGAAAATTGACCTCAAGATAATCAAGAATGTTGCCCGGGTATAAGCCCAACAACTGGCAGATAAGATGCGAACCACTGAGAATCCTGAAGAATTATTTAAAGTCCAATTAGATGAGGCCAATTTGTCAATCCCCCTCATTGCAATAAAAAATTTTATCTGATTTATCAGCACAAATTATTTACACACTTGAACGGCTAATAACGCTGCTATTCAATCAGTAAACACTATATTGCAATACTCCAAGTGCACATATATAGACATACAAGTTAATTGAGTGTGGTTGAGGGTGATTGTCGACAGTGGAGCACCTATCAGTTTTGTCTTGACTAAGCTAGTAAAGCGGATGAAGATCTCACCGGACTTGGAACATAAGAAGAAATATGGTACAGCTGGGCTGAACACCACCGTCTCCTGTGGCTTGTATAATGCATTGCCACTATGATTTGGGTCGTTGGTGGTATCTGAGCCAGCAATAGTTTTGGCCAACTAAAACTATGACATTATGATCACAATAGAGTTTTTTATACAAGTAAAGAGTTAAATGTATCTTTGAGGATAATACATTGACCATATTAGTTCAGACGTTATAATTGGTATATCAGAAGGATGGTGAAGCTCCACTGATTTGAGAAACAACTTCATCAATCTAATATACAATGACGGCATTGTCCTGATTTGGTACCAATTAGTTGGTAGGAAGCGATGCAAAATGATGGCAGGAATCCTAGAGAACTGGGGGATTCCACTGAAGACAAGAATGAGAAGACCATACCACCAGGATCGCAGATGATAGTTGACATGGGGGTTGACATTAAAGATATCTGAGCTGTTGTATGGGGAGGTCAGAAGCTCCTGGAAGAAGTCCAGGGTGAAGCCTTGGGTGCTCCTGTGATATTAATGACAGGCCATGGAGAAATTCGAATTCTCCTGGCGAACTTAAGTGAAACACTGATGAAGATTGAGAAGAATCAGATCGTCGCATTTGTTCATCTAATCCTTATGGCCAAACTGAGAAAACTCCACAATTTTGGAACTCTCAATGACATGGGATTACTGGCTGGGGTAACTGAGAGCATCAACCTATTGGTTGATTGAGAGCAACTCTCTGATCTGCCAGAAGGCCAGCAATAGGAGGTGGTTTAACTATTCAAAAGGTATCAGGAAGTGTTCACTCAGGATGACCACAATTTGAGAAATGCAAGAGATGTGATCCATAAGGTTGACACTGGGGAAATTTGCTGATCAGAATGAGACTGAGAAGATAATCAAAAGCCACTGAAGCGGTAGTTGAGGATGAAATCAGCAAACTAGTGAAGCATGGGCTTCTAGTTCCATCATCAAGTCCCTGGGTGAGTCCAATTCTAATCGTGAAGAAAAAAAGGATGGCTCCAACTGGGTGGTGATTGACTAATGAAAGCTTAATAAAACTATGAAGAAGGATTTGTATCCCCTACTGAGGATTGACGATGTGCTAGACTTATTTGGAGAAGCGAAGCAATTCTCAACAGTGGATCTGATCTCAGGATATTGGCAGATCAACTTTCCAAAAGAAAACTAGAAAAAATGCTTAATTATTACCACTCAGGGGCTGTACCAACTGATGAGGATTCCACAGGGTCTATGCAATGCGCCAGCAACGTTTTAGATGGCCATGGACGCTATACTGAGTGGCTTGAAGTTGTCGTGCATCCTGGTGTACTTAGACGATATAAACGTGTTTAGTAGGACGTTTACTGATCACTTACACCACTTGGAAGAAGTATTCAATAGACTGTCCGCGGCTAATCTGAAGATTAAGCCGAGGAAGTGTCACTTCTTCAAGAAAGAGTTGGAATACCTGGGATTTGTGATTTACTCTAGTGGATTGCAGCCGCAAGCCCAGAAAATTGAGGCCATAGAGCGAATGTCTGTTCCAAAATTGTCTGAGATATCCAAGTGTTTCTTGGGATGGTCAGATACTACAGAAAATTTATTTGGGACTTCGCCCAGATAGCTGAGCCCTTATTCCATCTATTGAATAATCCAAAATGATTTGTATGGTATGAATAAGCCCTGGAATCCTTTGAAGAGCTACGCCAGTATGTAATAGATTCTCCAATTCTGAGATATCTGATCTTCAATTGATAGTTTATTATTCAAACTGATGCTTTGTTGATGGCGATTGGCGCCATACTAAGCCAAGTAGACGAACTTGGGGACGAACATCTGGTGGTGTATGTGAGCTGGAAACTCTCAGCCGCTGAGAGGAACTACACCATAACTTGGCATGAATGCCTTGTGGTAATTTATGCATGTAAGCAGTTAAAGGTGTACATCCATGGAATGCACTTTAAAGTGGTGAGGGACCACTCTTTGTTGCGTTGGCTTCACAATTTGAAAAAGCCAGAAGGATGACTGGCCCAATTGGCACTTAAGCTCCAGGCTTATGATTACAATATTATCTACTGAGTGGGGGCTTCTTACCAGAACGCGGATGGCTTATCATGGTTACCAATGGTCCAGATGGTTTACCTGCTGCTGGATGAGCTATTCCAGAGAATAGTTGATGGAAAAATTGGGAACAAGCCCCAAAAAATCCAAGGTAAACTTCATAATATAATGGAAAACACTGAGACAATGGATGGACAAGTATTTTAAATGATTAATGGCAAATGGTTATTATTTCTGAAACCTTCAGAAAGAGCAGCTATCGTGCAAGCAGCTCACAAGGTTGTCAGGCATGGAGGCCTGAGGAAAACAGATCATAATCGCCAGTACTATTACCGGGAATCCATCAACTACAGTGTCGCAGATTATCTAGCTTGTTGCGTGGAGTGCCAGCTGCACAAACCACATAAGAATAAAACTTGATACTGACTGGTCCACCCTGGATTTGCCTGGCATATGGTGTCCATTGATGTAATGGGACTGTTGATGATGAGCACAGGGGAGTCAAGTACATTATAGTTTCCATCGACCATCTGACGAGTTGGGTTGAGATGAAGGCCCTAACAAAAGTAGATGCTACCAGTACCACAAGGTTCATTCTGGATTGGGTAATATATCAACATGGATGTCCACAGGTCCTGCTTAGTGATAATAAGACAAACTTCATATCTCATGTGATCCTGCAATTAAATGAAATAATGGGGATCAGAGGAGTCATTTAGTACCCTACTGGCTGGAGATGAATGTACTGGTAGAATGGGTGAATGGAATTCTGGGCGCGATGCTGAGGATGCTGGTCTCAGGAAGAACTTTTGCGTGGGGAACATACCTAAGTTTGGTGACATTCACTTACAATATCAGTCATCATATGGTGATTGGAAAAACGCCGTTTGAGTTGTTGTATGGGAGAAAGGCCGCGTTGCCACTGATTTTATATTTGGTGGTGAAACCAATATCAAGGATGAGTGCTGAACAGTACTTGAACTGACTGACAGATGTCCTGATTGATATGCAATTGCAAGCATTTAATAGTACATTAGAGAAAAGGATATGAGCGAAATTGAAGGACAATAAGAACTGGACAGCCTTAGCAGAATATTGAATAGGCGAAAGAATAGCATATTGCAATATGCATGGTTTTAGAGGAAGAAACAAACTAGATGTGTTGTGGTTGTGTACATTTGAGGTTATCGCCAAGATGGCGACTGTTGCCTACTCCATCAAGAATCTCTTAGATGGAAGAGTTGTGAATTGAGTCCATGCTAAGTATTTGAAGCGATGGATAAATAAGATTATAAGAGTTCCCAAAGGATTGATGAATCACTAAGTTGGTCATATCCTGATAATTAGTTCAAGTCAAAAAAAAGTACCACTGAACCAATCTAGATGGTTAAGTCTGAAAAAAGACCTCTGAACCATAGAAACTGGCAGGCTTAAGTACCCAGGACCCAATTTGGGGGAAAAATAAAAAGATGTACTGCTGAACCGAAACAAGGCCAAATCCCATGGAAAAAAGAAGAATAAAAATAGAAAAATGTTGGAAGATTTTGGAATAAAAAAGATTTTAAACCGCTTAGAAAAAGCCAATGTAGTTTTATATTTTTTATTTTTATAATTGTCCTCAATATGGGGATGATTCCGCCTATGTCACCTCTTAGGGGAGGGAGGATGGATCGCGGTAGGAATGAACAACCCATCAAAATTGATGTGAGATTGTACGCTAGTGAGGGCTAGACCTACACAAAACCACATTCTTTGAGCGGATGCAGAGCCCTGCGAGAAAGTGACTAGGGAAGGGAAATTATAATTTTGAAAGAAATCAGTTGCAAAACCCAGAGCATGGAGGAAAGCAACGGTATAAGAAGAGGCAGTTGGAAAATAACCCTGAGTAATCCCAATATGGTACCAGAGCTGGAAGATTAGTCTTGAGCGCCTGACGAAGGGCTTCATCAAGAACACTGGACATATAGGCTGGCAGCGAACAAGGGATGCTTGATGGGGGTTGCAAATCATGCCCCCTGCCAACGCCATCAGCGGAAGATACCAATGGGAAGCGCCAGCGAAGAGATAGTTATGAAGTGAAAGAATGCCATCCTGCAAGCGATGACTATGGGCTTCCCAGAAGCTGAAGCTGAAGGAGTGGTGAAACCTGGGAGAAGCTAAAAGCTTTGTAAACAAACTTTGAAGAACTTGGCTGGCAAAGCAAAGAGCATAAGTGGCGGTGTCCTGATCCAGGATGTTCTCAAGATCAGAGGGATTCAGTGCTAAAGTTAAAACCTCAGTGACTTGGGCCTGTAGTTCAGCGTAGGGGAGCTCAAAATGAATACTGTTACCAATTGTGAGCTCAGTAGCCAAGACAGCAGGTTTGTAGTATTGTCCGAGTCAGAAGAGGAACTCAGAAAGCAAGTCTGACCCAGCAAGAAAAGAGCAATCAAGAGTGAAAGGCATAATCTCTGGAGCATCCATGATGATGGTTGGTGCATCAGCGAAAGGATCTGAATCCAGGAGAGTTTTAAAATCCAACTCTGGAATTGACATCAGAGGAAGAATCATCTGAGAGTTGTTCAAAATGATTGCAAGCCTGGTTTTGGTGGGGATTAGTTACCATTTCTGATAATTTGATGGAAGGACTAGCCACTGGCGCCAGACTAGGAGTATGAGTCCTGGGAGGACCATAGAAGAGGTTCCGCCATGCATCCTGACTCATCTGCTGGAAGAGACGGAGGTATGGATCAGACAAACTGTTGAGGAGCTGCTAGTAGCGAGATTCTGAATTTGATATATATGAGCTGGACTAGAGGGGGATGTTAAACTTATTTGGAAGTCAACACTATGCACTCTACAATCCATTAAGCTTCAATTTCAGAGAAATTAATCTCAAAATTAATGGGATAAGCTCTCCAAGAGAAGAATTAAAGTGATATGAGCCAAGAGGTTATGAGATAAATAACAAGGGCGAATAAAAATAAGTATTCTTAATTGGGCCACAAAATGAACATCAACAGTAAGTGTCTCCTGTCTAGGACAAGGAGAAAATCAGGAAATCAAGGATGCCAGACCAAGAATCCTGAATATGACAGTGGGCCATATGCCCTGAGAGGGGGAAAATTGGATCCTGGGGCTTTTATCATCACAAGTAAATTGATCAGCCCAGCACAACAAGAGAGTGTGGGGACTATGCTCTGAGTAGGCAGTAGCGAGGAGAAAGTGGAAGAAAGCCACATGCCGAAGGTCATCCTGAGCAGCATTGTGTACTGATGATCATACTCCGCTTGAGCCAATGAAGTATTTGACTGAGTGTCCAAAGCGGTGTTCTCATGCCCTGGTCCTTTTCTTGCTGAAAATCTAGGCAAGAGGGGTATGTGTTGGGATTTTTGCCCATATTCCCATCCTGTTAGATTACCAGGAATTGGTAGGGGATAATCTCTTAAGGTGAAGTGAATTGGAAATCGGTTGGCCTGAGTTTTGAAGTAACTACATTTGGGGGATTTTGGGATATTTGTCTGGTCATATTCGTTGGGGTTAATCTGGACAGATACTTAAGATCTCATCGGGCAGAGTTGCAATGAAATAGGGGCATATGATAGTGATTAACTATCAGTTGTACCAATTGGGATCAGTCAAATTTCATCACTGATTGATCAAGAATTTAAGGAGTAAGTTGCAAGGCGAGTGATGCCACCTGCAACTAGCAAATCGATCAGTTGGTTCATGACCTGCCTTAATGGGTAATAAGTCCCATTACCTAAGCAGGTCGCTAGCCAAATATTGCTGGTTTGCTTAGATCAAGAGGAAAATGTTAGGGACACGTTTTCTGACTCTTTCCATTTAGGTCTTGAGAATGTCCAACAACAGAATCCTAGCCAGGATGGGGAAGACCATCGCTGCTGAGATGAGGATGGGTGATTAAATGGCAATGGCTGCTGTTTCATCAAAGAGGTGTCAACTGAGGGTTAGATGACCAAATCCCCACTATAAATTCCCTGGGATTCACTTATATTAAAAAGCAGCATTTAGTAGAAAACAGTAGATATGAGAACAGATAAGAAGTTCTATAGTTGTTTTATCTGGTATATAGTTTAGTTAGTAAATTATCATCAGCTTTCCATTGTGTTATTCTTCTCAGGGATATTATTGCTGTATGCGATAATTGTGAGACTCTTAGTAAAAAGATTAAAGATCTGAGCGGGGATTCAGAGAAGAAGGAGAAACAATCAGTGATTGCTGCCAACTGTGTGTTGGACCAAAGAGACTGTCACCAGGGAATCTCAGCGAAGATCAGGATGAACAGAACGAGGGAACACTTCCTAGATCATGGCATCTCAATTATTTATTGGGGAATACTGGCCAAGCGTTGGGCCAAGACATAAGAATTTATACTCAACTACGGATAATATTCATCATACTAATATCAATTAATAATCCAATATACTATATAACGCGGATGAAGTGCAAAAGAAACCAAACCTGTGCAGTAAAAAGATTACTAGTGTTATTTGCGATAATAATTTAACAAGTTAATTTTTACAGATGGGCATCACCAACATCAATGGTGTGACTCCAATCCTTCATATGTCTATAGCCATTTTCAGATTTAGAGAATATTTCACTGTAAGCCACTAATAGGAACTGGTATCTTGCAGCTTGACCAAGGTTAATTAATTAGAAATATGAACATCATGCAGTGTACATAACAAGTGATCAAAGGTAGGCCCATATTTAACATAGAGCTAATACAGTGAACTTGTTTAATATCCTCAACTGGGATCAGCAGGCCTTTCCCAATCCCCAAATGTTTCTTTACAATCATTTCCTTGCTTCTAAGATCACCCAGCAGGATATTGATGGTCTGCTGGTATGCTGGGTCTAGTATTCCCAGCAATACTTAAGGTACTAGGGGACTTATTCCATCAATGCTTTTTATGTGCAATAAGCAGTTGTGGGGAAATTTGCAGGGTAATCTTGGTGTCAATCACCCTTTGTTCACCAGCCTTAACTACTACCTCATCTGCCACATAAAATGGAATGCCATCAAGAGCTGTCACTGAATAAGAAACTTTTTTGTGTTTTTCCCAGATATTGTGTGATGTAGAGATACGGAAGAGGATTAGTATTCAACTAGAAATAAATATTAACTTTTGTTGGGTTCATGTTGGTAAACATCAGGGGAACCTCATAGTTAAGAAGAGAGATAGCCCTGTTTCATGTTGATAATGCCAACATACTTAAACATAAAATTGAGTGCCAATAAGTGTGTCATACACGCTGTTGTCCAAAGCCACAGTGGGAGCAGACAAAAAAAGCTTCCTAATCTATATGGGTAGAGAGGAGTAGGATCCAATAGCCTGAGTGTTGTTGAGACCCACAGTTCCATACCTTTGAGAGTATTTCAGGTCAGGCGCCAACTCAATCTTATGGATAAGCTTTGAAGAGATAACATTGGTTGTGCTCCAGTGTCAAGGATGGATAGACTCTGTACCTTATAGATGACAACCTCTACCTTGGTTTTAGTTCCAATAAAGGTAAGGGGAGGTCTAGAACCTCCTTCAGATGGAAAGTTGAGGAACATCATTAGGTGGTCTCAGGGTATTTTCTTTAATAGATTGTAGCGTATAAACATGATGAGTAGATCATATCAGCAAGGCAATAAGCTAATCATCATCACTGGCAGTATCAATAATCTCAGAACACCTCAGCACTTGTCAGAGATAGGTTCCGCTGAGTATTATGGCCCTATCTATTCCTTCAGGGCTCAACTGATCTTGTATCCTCACTTCTCATGGGGCTCTCAAGGCATATTATCCAGCATCTTCAAACCTATTTCAGATTCATCATCAGATGGGTTATCTATGAACACCAGAGGGCCGTTAGGAGGGGGCTGAGAGACAGGCTCTCCTTATAACAATGGATGTCCTTTAGGCACTCAACTGCCATTTTGGCTTTTGAGTAAACGTCTTAGCTTCACCAGCTTTGGTTGGCACCTGATGAGGATATGTCAATAGGCGTGCAACTAGAGAAATGCCGTGGATGTGAGGAAATGTGGCTTAGAGTGACATGAGGGTTGAGATGCAGTGATGAGACATTAGAGGCGAGTGCAGATTGAGGTGATGTCTCAACTAATTTTACAGGAAGGATTTGGGGTGCAAGTGACCCTATTGCCAATTGGGCACTCTTGCCAACCTCACTGGATGGAGTGGAGTTTATTTTAAATGTCCCAAAAGCGCGGGCTTTGGGATGGTAACAAGTGCAAGGGGGACCATGGGAGTCATCATGGACTCCTTCTGACAAGCTATGGTAGGGAGATCCTCAATGGTTAAGGCTGGAGGTTTCACCCCAATTCCTTGAAGGGTCTCAACTGCATGGAGATCTGCAACATTAATAAAGCCACCTTTATATCATGAATATTCTGTATTTAGAGTTTCATTAAGATATTATGCCAGGCTAGGGAAGGGTGAATGTAAGTCCTGGAGACCAGCCCCTACACCTGGACAGGGAGCAATACCCCTTCTGGACAAAAAGGGGCTCTAAGGCTCAAGTGGACCCCCTGTTGCAGTTGAGTAGCTTAATGCACATGGTTGATGAGTGTTGGGTGACCGCTCTTCCCCCCAAGGATAACCCTTTTCAACCCCTTTCCCCTCCTCAACCCTGTTGAGTTTGATAGAGGGGGTCTGCAGAGAGTTCATGCAAGCCAGGGGCCATGTGCAGGCCCCTGGGACCCCTCACTCCCCAGGCAAGTTATGCCAAAATTTTGATGAAATTGACTGTTCCAACCTTGGGGCCCAGTCTGAAAATTCTGGGCTGGGGGAACCGGTCCAGACTGGCCAGCGCTGAAATAAAATTGGGGCACAATTTGGATCTTGGATCAGGCACCAGATGACTCAGACCACTCGCCTCAACTCTCCAGGATAGATCTGGGAAGTTCAGATCATGTAAATACCCCAATCAAGAGTTCATACCAGGTTCAGTTAACTCAGGCCAGCTGTCACAGCCCCCAGGACAAATCTGGAAAATCTGAATCATATGAGAAAGCTGACTCAAATGGCCAGGGTCTGGATTGGCACTGTTGACCTGGCTTGGGCTCATAATGTGGGAAAATTTATGAAAGTTTATTTTCAATTTTTACCAGGACTTCAAGCATTGCCCCACCCCCCACTAGCCAACCAGATCCCATTTCCAACCCTCAATTGGCAAATCCCAAAACACTTCCCTCAAATCTAGTACTAAAAAAAACACTTCCCTCAAGCAAACTTCCCAAGTTATAAGGTAACCACCCTGCCCAGGGGCTGTTGTCAGTTTATTCTCAAACTTCTTGGACTTTGTGCCTAATATACTTTGTATTCCTGGAAAGCTTGTTGCAGCCTCCATCTTCCTTATTTTATTAATTAAGATTCCACCAATTGGTCCAGCAAAGTGTGCTGCCATCCAGATCCTTATTTCAATGTTCAATGACTGAATTATCTGGTTGATTGACCCTGCCATGCAGCAGCAGATTGTGAATATCATAAATCAGCTAACCCTAATGATGAGCCTGATAACTCATCTGCTATCACGTGCACGTTTAATGCAAACTCTCCTGTCCATTCTTTCTGTTGGTTTTCCCAAAACCACTCCCCTGTTGGAACAGTGCCAGTGCACCTCTACTCCACAATCCATGAAGGTGGGACCCCTACCTGGTCCATCCACTGATGGTATATCCTGATTGTGGGGCCTGGAGCACCTCATTCAGGAAGAGCTCAGCCCCAACGCTCTTTGCAGGTTTCATAATCCCTCTACTCTCACCCCTGATTGCATGGCGTCCCTTGTGCTGCCCCTCATTGGTGTACAAGCTCACTTTTCAAATCTGAAGACCAGCAACTGTGACCTCTGGAGGAGTTGTCATCCTTTCTGCCTCCTCTACCCTTAAGGGCTGCCCCATAAGACTCACGGTTGACCCAATGCAACCATTTGATTGCCTTGGGGGCCTCCTCTATGTTTTTGAGCTTTTACTTCACTCATATTCCTAATAGAACCCCTTTATTCAAGTCATTCGGACTTCTGAGCCCATGGCATTCTGGGCTCTTCACTGTATGCTCACACACCCTGATTGGGAGCCCAGTCTAATTCTTATTAGCCAAATCAATGACAGTGAAAGGTCAAGCCAGTCTTTTGGCAGCAATGACGTCATCAAGAGGTAGCATTTTAGCAAGCAACAGTGGCTGGTCTTCACTGTAAAACCAATCAACAAAGAGAAAATCAATTCTCCCTTTTTCATACTAAGGCGCATAAATGCCTATTTTCTTCTTTTTAAACTTTGTGGTGAGCTGAATATATTATTAAGCGTGGCTTTGACCTCCATTCAAGTATTAGGGGTCGTTTAGTGAACCACTACCTCTTAAGCCATGCAACCTAAACATGGGAGGATATGCTTGATTTTGTGATGGTTAGTCATGCCTTCCATGGCAAAGTCATAAATGAAGAGAAAGGAGGCAATGATACCATCACTGGAGTAGACTTGTCTTGGAAGGGAGGTTTATGGGTGACTGGGTAGCTCCATAAAAACCTTGAGAGGGGTGCTGTTCAAGCCTTTTAAGTTGAGACAAAGCACTGGCTAGCTGCTGTTCCAAAGCAACTAGCCTAAGAACATATGCAGAAGAGAGGCTAGGAGAGTTACTCTCCTGAGCTACCTTCATTTTTAGTGAAAGCTTTTATGGTGTACAGGTACCCCTGTAGTGAGCACCACATAAAGGAATCCTGGTATTGTTAGTGCTTGCCAATGCTTTTGCACAGGATTTTAACAATATAGCAGGCCCAGAGTATTGGAACCCTTGACTATTTTGAGGATTAAATGGGGAAAATTAAACCACAAAAAGTTTAAAAATATAATAATTTTATCATTGACCAAACTGAGGACAAAAGTGATCCTTTCTTTAATATCGCCTCCTAGTATTTAAAATAATTCAAGGCTAAAATGGGAGGAGTGATAGAATTCAACATAAGCAGAGGGTTGCTCATTTAAAGAATATGTTAAATAACCTATTAGACTCATGATAATCTCTTTGCCTTGATTTGACTATGGGGAGTAGGCTGATAGCAGGTAGGATTTAACAGTGAGGTAAAGATTCGTAAAATTAAATACAATTTCACTTTTTTAAAAAAAATTCACCTCAGCTGATATCCTGAAGCTCTAGTTGGTGATTGGTGGAGAGTATATTTTATGCCCTTGAATCCTACAGGTCTATAAAAGAAGTAGGTTACGCTTAGTAATTTGAACTAAATTGGGTTTGGGCATAATATATTGCAGAATGAGTCCACCAATTTTAAAGGATTTAGTATAAATTTATTGACAACAACATGGTGATTTGGCCAAGGCATAGGGGTAAAAGCATTACCCAATTTGGGTTATTCAGCTGAGAGTTATAAAGGGAGGTTTACTAATATTTTTAGAGAGGGTCAACTTCAATAAATTCTTACCAATTAGTAATATATCCAAATGTCTGACAAAAAAACCAAATAGTTTTCTCTTTGGTGCTCAAATATTTGAAAGAAGTTCAAAACATCAAGAATATGATTTATGAAAATAATTTATAAAAAGTCAATTACAAACAATTAAACCAGGTTTAAGACTATTGTAACAAACTCAATGCTTTGAAGTCACAGATATCATCTTTCATGATGACTCAAGTTGCAATAAGCTTAAATAAAGCCTCCTAATTGCGTTGAAGGAATAGAGATGAACAGAATTAATTTAAGATTAAACTCCTCCAAGGTTTTCTTTAATATTAAAGAGCTTGAATGTCATTAGATAGACACTAAATCTGACAAGGGTGCTCTTATACAAGAATGTCATGTTGTAAATCCAATTACCAGTTCTCCTTTTAAGGATATAGATGAACATTTTAGACCATTTACAAGAGCAGATCTCTTGAATTGCTTACACCTGACCAGTTGGACATATTCTCTGAAAACACTGAACAAAATACAGCTTCCATTTATGCCATCACTAGTGGTGCTTCCGTTCTGTTTAATAAACTTTAAAGGACAATATAACATATGGTGAAGGTGACAAAGCTTCATTTTGTATATATATGAGAAAATCATGAAAGGAGTAACCAAATAGTAAGGGAAATCATTTTCTTTATCATTTAATCAAATGGCTCAAGAAGTTATGAGGCATTATGTTGGGATTTTTTCCCATATTCTCAGCTGGCTAGATTACCAGGAATTTCTAGGGGATAATTCCAAATGCGAGGTAATTGGAAATTAAGACCCTGATTTTGGAATAACTATGTTTGAGGGATTTTAGATTATTCTCCTAGTTGGATCCAATGTGGATTGATTGGGATGAATGCTTAAGATCTTGTTGGTCAGAGTTGACAACGAAATAGGGGCATCTGATAGTTAATTAAATATCAGATACCAATTAGATTGGTCAGGTTTCATCAACGACTGATCAGGAACTTAAGGAGTAAGTTGCAAGGCGAGTGATGCTGCCTGCAACTAGCAAATAGATTAGTTGGTTTGTGACCTGCCTTAATGAGTAACGAGTCCCATTACATAAGTAGGTCACTTGCCAAATATGGTTGGTTTGCTTGGATCAAGAGGAAAACGTTAGGACACATCTTCTGACTTTTTCCGTTTTAGGTCTCAAGGATGTCCAATGACAGAATCCTAGCCAGGATGAGAAAACCATCTCTGCTGAGACAAGGATGGGTGATTAACAGCAACAGCTGCCATTTCATCAAAGAGATGTCAACTGAGGGTTGGGCGCTGAATCCCCACTATAAATTCCCTAGAATTCAATGATAATAAAAAACAGTATTTATCAGAACATCAAAGTAGTACAGAGTATACAGTAGATATACCAGCTTAGTAAACTTTATCAGCATCCATTTGTTCTATTCTTTCTCAGGGATATTATTGCTGTGTGCAATCATTGGGAGACTCTTTAAGGGAAAGAGTAAGAATATGAGCGAAGATCCAGAGAAGAAGCGGAATTTTTGGGGGATTGCTGCCAAATGTTTGTTGAAACCATGGAAACTATAAAGATTTCTAAGAGAAGATCAGGTTAGATGGTATGAGGGAACGAATCTTTATTCCAAGGCATCACAAGTATTTCAAGCGGAAATACTGGCTGAGCATTGGGCCAAGCTCTAGGACTTCCATTCAACTATGAATAATAGTCTTAAAAGTATCAATTGATCATATTAATTACTATACAATGCGGACAAATTTCACAAAATTCAAACCTGTGAAAGTAATAAGTTTATAGGGGTTATTGGCTGAAAATAAATCCCATAAATCTTTACAAACTGATGCTCATTACAGGGGTGTAGTTGAGTGGAAGAACTTAGAAGGATGTCATATAAAGACGTGCTAAAAAATTATGGATGGAGTTAGCCACCGTTAATCAGAATAGCCTGAAATCAACAGATCATCAAGAATTTGCAGCTTTTGAAGAAAGAGTAGCCAAGATGGAGGAAAGGATCAATAATGTCACAAGTTTTGGGAATGAGTTACTTGCAAAAGTAACGTCTTTAAAAAAAAGAAGGGAGGGGAGGATATCCCAGTGGTAGAGTATGGACCCTCTACCACTGCCTCCCAAGTTCAATCCCGGTAATGGACTTTGGGTAGGGGACAATTTTGACTGTGTTGGTTTTGCGCACCAATGCCCCAAACAGAGATAGAAAATAGCAAAGGCGGTTCATGGAGTACCTGGCCTATCATACGCCGCGCATGGAGGTTTTCTGGGTTTTATCCTCCTTTCCCATTTTCTATACTTCCCTAATTGGTGCGGTATCATCCCCAGGTTGGCCCACCTTGAATAAATTTAAAGAAGAAAGAAGGGGGCTTAATTTGAGAAGTCTTATTTCTGAAAACGGAGCATGGAGAAGATCATGTTTGTTTAAGAGCTTTCAGCGCTGATATTGAGCAACTGATTAAACAGGTCGAGGAGCTAAAAACTCAAAAATGTGATTGTGAGCCATATGCAGCAACTGATGCTAAAGAAAGAACTCCTCATACAATAATTGGGAAATCAAATAACCCAAGAAACATGCCACCCACTTTTGATGCTATTTTGGAGATGACGCCTGAAATTACTCCCCAAGTGAGCTGAGTAGCTGAACCTAGAGAGGCGGCTAGAGAAACCTCAGAGGAATTCAAGGCAATGCCAAAATTGCTGATTTTCCATTGGTATAATGCCCCAGAGTTTTTCCAACTGTTTGATATGATTATGTATGGATACAGCGATTTCAAAAGGCATTTATGGTGATGAATTTTTTCTAGATACTAATTGTTAACCTAGTGTTGCCACACCTAAAGGGGGACAGCTGGTCTTACTTGAAGGCCAAAGTGGTTATTATGAAGGAAATCAGAAGCCCAATGTGCATGTCAAAGTGCAAACAAGAGTTTATGGGCATCCAATTCCATAAAGACAAATCTTTAGCAAGCTTTGCGGATTATTTCTAACAGAAATTGCACATCCTGGTTGGAGCGAGGGTACTGGATGACTTTAATGCTAGAATTGCATTAAAAGTGGACCTTCAGCTCTATCACAATTTGCACCATATGATGTCTTCCATGTTCATGATGGAAGTTACTACCTCTCAAATGGCAGATAATTTTAAAAGCTTGTAAGCAACCTTTGATGCCCCAAACAGAAGTTTCAATTTTAACCCAGTACAAAATTTGAATCCCATGAAGGGGAATGAGGGTGCTAAAGAGATGAACAACTGAAACGTGCCAGGAAAATAAATCCAAAGAATTCAGACAGATTAATAAAAAAGTGAAGGTCTGTTACCAATGCGGAGGGAAGGAACATTTTACTGTAAATTGCAAGAAGCTAAAAAATCAAATCAACATGGTCCAAGCGAAAGAGTCTGCTGCTGCAAAGGAGTTGGGTAAAAGGGCCCACGGCCTAGACAGGGAACAGTCTAGAGCTGCGGAGAAGCCTGCTCCTGATATCATGCATGAACAAAATTTACATCAGTGATCTGTTTGTGGATAAAGATCTTACCTGATTTGGAACACAAGAAGGAGTATGGGACAGCTGGGCTGAATACCACCATCTCATGTGGAACGTAAAGTGCTCTTCCACTTCAATTCAGATCCTTGGTGATATCTGCGCCAGCAATAGTTTTGGATAACCAAAACTATGACATTCTTATCAGGATGGAATTTCTATGGAAGTATGAAGTTAAATGTAACTTTAAGGATAATACGTTAACCATATTGTGTCAGAAGTTACCATTGGTCTATCAGAAGGATGGGGAAGATCCACTGAGTAGGAGAAATAACTTATTCATCTTGATATACAATGATAGAATTGTCCCAATTTTATACCAACTAGTTTGTAGGAAGTGACTAAAGATGCCGGCGGAAATCCTAGAAAACTGGGGATTACACTAAGGATCAAGGATGCAAAAACCATACCGCTGGGATCACAGATGATAGTCAACATGGGTTTGACATTAGAGATACTAGAGCTGCTGTATGGAGAGTTTGGAAGCCCCTGGAAGAAGTCCAGAGTAGAGCATTGAGTGGCTACCTGAATAATAATTCTGGGCTATGGAGAAATTCGAGTTCTCCTGGTAAATTCAAGTGAAACACTGATGAAGATCAAGAAGAAACTGATTGTCACATTTGTTTATCTAATCCTTATGGCCAAACTGGGGAAATTCTACAATTTTGGAACCCTTGATGAGATGGGATTACCAGCCCTGGTAACTGAGAGTATCAACCTATTGGTTGATCAAGAGCAACTCGCTGATCTGATGGAAGGACAGCAAGAGGAGGTGCTCAAATTGTTTGAAATGATTTGGAAGTATTCACCCAGGATGACCACAACTTTTGGATGTGCAAGAAATGTGATCCACAAGGTCAATACCAGGGAATATTTGCCGATCAGGATGGGACTGATTTGATGGTTGAAGGCAGCCAAAGCGGTAGTGGAATAAGAAATCAGCAAACTAGTGAAGCATGGGCTTCTAGTTCCATCGCAAGTCCCTAGGCAAGTCCAATTCTTATTTTGAAGAAAATGGATGGCTCTGTTTGGGTGGTGATCAATTACTAGAAGCTAAATAAGATTATGGAGAAGGTTTATTTCCTCATCAATTATTAATGATGTGCTAGATCAATTGGGAGAAGCAAAGTATTTCTCCATGATGGACCTGATATTGGAATATTGGCAAATAAAATTTTTAAGAAAAGACCAAGAAAAATGTGCGATTATTACTGATCAGCGGCCATACCAACTGATGAGGATGCTCCAGGATCTATGCAATGCGCCTGCAACGTTTTAGAGGGCCGTGGACGTTATACTAAATGACTTGAAGTTGTCATGCATCCTGATATACTTGGATGATATTAATATGTACAGTATGAAGTCCGCTGACCATTTACACCACTTGGAAGAAGTGTTCAAGAGACTGTCCACGGCCAACCTGAAGATTAAGCTGAGGAAGTGTCACTTTTTCAAGAAAGAGTTGGAATACCTGGAATTCGTGTTCAACTCTAGTGTATTGCAGCCACAAGCCCAGAAGATTGAAGCCATAGAACAAATGGCTGTGCCAAAGAGTGTCTGAGATATCTAAGTGTTCCTTGGAATGGTCAGATACTATAGAAGACTATTCAGGATTTTGCCAGAATCGCTGAGCCCTTATTCTATCTTTAAAGGATCTGAAGAAAGGATTCATATGGGATGAAGAAGCGCATAGATCATTTGATAAGTTATGCCAGTACCTGAAAAATTCTCCAATTTTTAAATACTCAAATTTGATCAAGAATTTATTATACAAACTTATGCTTCATTGATGGCGATTGGCGCCATATTAAGCCGAGTAGATGAACTTGGGGATGAACATCCAGTGGCATATGTGAGCCAGACAATCTCAGCCGCTGAGAGGAACTACACTGTAACTGAGTGTGAATGCCTTGCGGTCAAAAATGCCTGTAAACAGTTTCAGGTGTACATCCACAGAACGCAATTCAAAGTGGTAACGGACCACTCCTCGTTGTATTGGCTACATAATTTGAGAGAATCAGAAGATGACTGGCCTGATGGGCACTAAAGCTAAAGGCTTACAATTATGAGATTGATTACTGAGTGGGGACTTCTTATTAAAATGTGGATGGCTAATCGCAGTTACCAATGGTCCAGATGGTATACCAACAGGTGGATGAGTTATTTCAGAGAATGGTTTATGGAGAAATTGGTTACGAGCCCTGAGAAATCCAAGGTGCACTTTAAAAAAGTGATGGAAAACACTGAGACCATGGATTGACAAGTGTTTAAGATGATTAACAGGAAGCGGTTACTATTCCCAAAGCTGTCAGAAAGAGCAGCTATCATTGAAGCTGCTTATAAAGTTGTTGGGCATGGAAGCCTGAGAATAATGACTGACCAGTTTTCAATTACTACTGTTGAAAGTCAATCAACTATGGATGTCGCCAACTATCTAGCTTGTTGTATGGAGCGCCATTTGCACAAGCCACATAAGAATACAACCGGATACTAAATGATCCACCCTGGATTTGCCTGTCATATGGTATCCATCAACATGATGGGACAGCTGATGATGAGCATAGGGGGATTCAGTTACATATTAGTTGCTATTGACCATATGATGAGATGTGTCAAGACAAAGGCCCTGGCAAAAGTAGACACTACCAGTACCGCGAAGTTCATCCTGTATCAGGTAGTATATCAACATGGATGTCCACAGGTCCTTCTTAGTGATAATAGGACAAAATTCATGTCTCATGTGATCTTGCGGTTAAATGACATAATGGGGATCCAAGAAGTCATGTCAGTACCTTACTGGCCAGAGGCAAATGGACTGGTGGAATGAATAATGGAACGCTGGCTGTGACGCTGAGGAATCTGGTCGTAGGAAGCACTTATGTGTGGGGAATGTACCTGAGTTTGGTGACGTTTGCCTACAATATCAGTCATCATACAGTGATAGGAAAAATGCTGTTTAGTTATTACTATATGGGAGTAAGGCTGCGTTGCCATCAATTTTATATTTTAGGGGGAACCACCATCAGGGATGAGTGCTAAAAGTAATTGAACTTACTGACAAATATCCTTATTGAGATGCAATTGCAAACATTCAATACTACATTGAAGAGAAGGATATGAGCAGAATTGATGGACGATAAGAACTGACCAGCCTTAGCAGAATATCAAATAGGTAAAAGTGTAGCCTATTGCAGTACGCATGGTTTTGGAAGAAGAAACAAACTAAATGCATTGTGGTTGGGTCCATTTGAAGTTATCACCAAGATGGCGATGGATGCCTACTCCATCAAGAACCTCTTGAAAGAAAAGTAGTAAATAGAGTCCATGCTAAGTATTTGAAGGTTGAGTT
Source organism: Massospora cicadina (assembly GCA_022478985.1). Lineage (NCBI taxonomy): Eukaryota > Fungi > Entomophthoromycota > Entomophthoromycetes > Entomophthorales > Entomophthoraceae > Massospora > Massospora cicadina. The sequence goes on along the minus strand of JAKSZP010015927.1, from coordinate 47,370 downwards.
GATGAAGAAAAGAATAATAATAGAGTTCTTGAAGGACCACTGAATCATTAAGTTGGTTATGTCCTAATGATTAGGTCATGTACAAAAAAAAGACCTCTGAACCATAGAAAACTGATATGTCTAAGAATACCTAGGATCCAGTTTGGGAAAAAAATAAAAAATGGACCTCTGAACTGTACAAGGTCAAGTTCCATGAAAAAAGAGAAGAAAAAAGTTAAAAGAATGATAAAGATATTGAAAAAAAGAGATTATTAAAACCGCATAGAAAAAATTGATATATTTTATAATTTTTATTTTTTATTAACTGTGCTCAATATGGGAATGATTCCGCCTATGTCGCCTCTTGAGGAGGGAGGATGGATCACATTAGGAGTGAATAGCCCGTTGAAATCTATGTGAGATTGGATGCTAGCAAAGGCTAGACCTACATGAAACCAAGTTTGTTGAGCGGATGCAGACCCTGTGAGAATGTGACTAGAGGAAGGGAAATTAAGATGTCAGAAGAAGCCAAATGCGATACTCCAGAGTGGGGAGGGAAGCAACAGTACAGGAAGAGGTAGTTGTTGAATAACCACGAGTAATCCTGATATGGTACCAGAGACATAAGATTAGTCTTGAGCGCTTGCTGACGGGCTTTGTCAAGAACACCAGACATATGGGCTGGAAGTGAACAAGAGATACTAGATGGGGTTGCCAAACCATGCCCCCTATTATAGCCATCAGCAGAAGATACCAATGGGATGTGCCCAAAACGAGATAGTCATGCAAGGAGCAAATGGCATCCTGCAAGCAACAACTACAAACTTCTCAGAGGCTGAAGCAGAAAGTGCAATGGAAGCTGGGAGAGGCTGTAAGCTTTATAGCCCAGCCTCAAAGAACTTGGCTGGCAAAGCAAAGAGCATAAGCTGCAATACTTCATACAGGATGTTCTCAAGATCAGAAGAATTCAGTGCTATGGATAAATCTTGGTGAGATGGGCCCTTAATACTGCGTAGATGAGTTCAAAATGAACGCTGTTGCCAATGGTAAGTTCAGTGGCCAAGACAGCTGGCTTGTAGTATTGACCGAGTTGGAAGAGGAACTCTGAAAGCAAGTCTGACCCAGCAAGTAAAGCGCAATCAATAGTGAAGAGCATTATTTCAGGAGCATCAATGATGATGTTAGCCGCATCTTCAAAAGGAGAAGAATCCAGGAGAGTTTAAAAACTAACTCTGGGGTTGACAACAGAGGAAGGATCAGCCACGAGTTGTTTGAGATGATTGCTAGCCTGGTTTCAGAGAGGTTGGTTACCGTTTCTGGTAATTCCATTAAAACAAAGCTACTGGTGCCAGACTAGGAATACGAGTCCTGGAAGGACCGTAGAAGAGGTTCCGCCATGCATCCTGACTCATCTGCTGGAAGAGCCAAAGATCTTGATCAGACAAACTGTTGAGCAGCTGTTGGTACTGTGACTCAGAATTTGATATATGAGCTGGATGAGAGGGGGGATGTTGGACTTATATGATAGTTGACATTATGTACTTTGAAATCAATTAAACTCCAATTTCAGATAAATTAATCTCAAAATTAATGGGATAAGATCTCCAGAGAAGAATTAAGAATATTTTGAGCCAATAGGCTATGAGAAGAAAAATAACAAGGGCAAACATAAATGAGCATTCTTAATTGGGCCACAAAATGAACATGATGGCAATAGTCTCCAGTTGAGGATGAGGAGAAAATCAAGAAATCAAGGACGCTGGACTAAGAATCCTGAATATGACAGTGGATCATATGCCCTTATGGGGGAAACTGGATCCTGGGATTAAAATTGTCATGAGTAAATTTATTAGTCCAGAACAACAGAAGATTGTGGGGACTATGCTCTGAGTAGGTGGTAGTGAAGAGGAAGAGGAGGAGTGACGCATGCTGAATATTGTCCCAAGCAGCTTTGAGTTTTGGTGATCATACTCCACTTGAGGAAATGAGGTATACAACTGAGTGTCCAAGGTGGTGTTCTCCTGCTCCAGTCCTTTTCTCGCTGAAAAACTAGGCAAAAGGGGAGATGTGTTGGGATTTTTGCCCATATTCCCAGCTGGCTAGATTACCATGAATCACTAGGGAAATTACCTAAGGCGAGGTGAATTGGCAATGGTTGACCCTGATTTCGGGCTAAGTATGTTTGGGGTATTTTTAAGTTTTTCACCTGGTTGGATCCATCAGGGACTGATCCGGACAAATGCTTAAGATCTCATTGGGTGGAGTTGCTGATGAAATAAGGGCATTTGATAGTTGATTAACTATCAGGTGTACTGATTAGAATTGGTTGGGTTTCATCACTGTCCAATTGGTAATTTAAGGAGTAAGTTGCAAGGCGAGTGATGCCAACTGCAAATAGCAAATCAATCAGTTGGTTCATGACTTGCCTTAATGTTTAACAAGTCCCATTACCTAAGCAGAGCACTTGCCAAATATGGTTGGTTCACTTGGATCAAGAGGAAAGTGTTAGGGAAACATTTTCCAACTTTTTCCAGTTTAGGTCTTGATGATGTCTAATGACAGAATCCTATCCAGGATGGGGAAGACCATTGCTGCTGAGATGAGGATGGGTGATTCAATGGAAACAGCTGCTGTTTCATCAAAGAGGTGTCAACTGAGAGTTGAGCACTGAATCTCCCACTATAAATTCCCTAGAATTCACTAATAATAAAAAACAGTATTTACTAGAACATTAAAGTAGTACAGAGTATACAGCAGATATACCAGCTTAGTAAACTTTATCACCATCCATTTGTTCTATTTTTTCAGGGATATAATTGCTGTGTGCAATAATTGGGAGACACTTTAAGGAAAGGAGTAAGGATATGAGCGAAGATCCAGAGAAGAAGCGGACTTTTTTGGGGGATTGCTGCTAAATGTGTGTTGAAACCATGGAAACTATAAAGATTTCTAAGAGAAGATCAGGTTAGATGGTATGAGGGAACGAATCTTTATTCCAAGGCTTCACAAGTATGGCAAGCGGAAATATTTTGGCTGAGCATTGGGTCAAAATCTAGGACTTCCATTCAACTACAGATAATAGTTATCATACTATTATCTTTCAATCATATCAAATACTATACAACGAAGACAAATAACACAGAACCTGAACCTGTGCAAGAAATAAGTTTATATGAGTTATTGGCTGAAAATAATCAATCCCAAAAATTTTAAACCTTATATGACAAATCTTTGCGCCTGGGAAGAAGTGAAAGAAGTTCAAAAGTAATTATTTGGGTCAAATAAGAGCTTGAGTATAAAAAAGAAAGCACTCATGCATATGTTCATCAACTGATAAATTCAATTGCCATCTTTGCTGAACAGTTTTAAATCCAGGCTTATACTTATACGCCTCAGAAATTTTACTCACTTAGCAATGACGTTGGTGATGTTATGACTGTCCTGTCCTGACATCCTCCAACTTATATATATCACCTCTTTAAAATACTATTTCCAGAATTTTTATGAAATCAAGGAGGCTCTGTTGGATATTACCTATTCTCACAACCCAAAACATTCTAAAAACTCTGTCAGATATTCCAATATCTGATCTATAATGAAGAATAACAGAGCATCAACACTACCAGTAGTATTCATCCCAAACGATCTTAGGGGCAATCAAAATAACAATTGAAATTATTCATCTAGTTTGATACCAACACTAAATGAAGTAAAGAGTTCACGCTTGAACTAGCCTCTTTTATAGGCTACACAGAGGTTTAGACAACCTATGATATTTTCCTCCACCTGATTGGCTAACATTACTATCATTTTTAGCTTACAACAGCATTTACATTGCTTTTAATTGTTTAGGGCTTGAATTCAAGATGAAAATATTACACCTACAACTGATTGGTTACATGCAAAGGAGTCATGGCAAAGTAAAAAGTCTGTTCAATCTCTAATTTATTTTAAACAACATTTTATTTATCTAAAATTACTTGTGATGATATGAACCTCAAAACGCACTCTTCAGTATTTAATAATTCAATTGAAACCAAAATTATGATCGGAATTAATTGCCCAAATTGGTGGATCAAAACAATAAGCTGTCACTTATATCTGGAATTATCTATGTATCCATAGTTACACAATATTTTTTACAAAACTATGAGCCATTGGAGAAACATGATGTGCCACCCCTAATTCATGTGAGGCATAAAAAATTTTCAATAAGAAATTTAGTGTATTATTAACTTATTAGACTTATAAATTATTTGAAGATACTTTTGTATTTAAAAAATAATTTTTATTTTATAAATAGAGATATTCTTCCCTTAATACTTAATCTACTTAATCTATTTCTCTTCCAACAAGATATAAGTTTATAAGTCTAAAAAGGAAAATCTTGGTCACCTCTCTTAGGCAGCTTCAAAGTATGAAGCATACCCCACATGTCATATTGTGGGAATTATGGGATAGCACCAAGAAAGAAACTTAACTAGCCACAATTCCTGCATGTGGTGCTCACTACAGGGAGCCCTGTGCACCACTAAGTTTCCACTCATTCTTTAAAGTGAAAGAATGTATCAGACTACTCGAAGAGAAGCTTACCGCAGACTTGTCCTGCATTGAGAAACTCAAGATCAAAAAGCTTACCCATGTCCTCTCTATGGACAATAAGATTGAACATAATAAAGAGTAAACTAAGAAATATCATCCTGTTCCTCTATCAAAATTCTCAAACACATGATAGCCAATCATGGATACAACCTGTGCAAAGTTCAAACGCAGTTTGTATAACACAAGGCTCTTTTGCAAAGACATCAAATAGGATCCATTTAATAGATACACCAATTTTGATCTGGCTACCACTACAAGCAAATTAAGGAGAAATAGAACCAGCAAATCATACTCCTAGAAGCTAATTACATAAAATTATGATATATGCGTTCCACTTCTCAAAATCACAAAATCACTTTGGAAACTCAAGTCCAAGCATCAAAAGATTTACTTCAATGCAAAATTAGTTTGGATCACTTAATTCCACCACAGAGCTCATTCTATAAGCACACAAGGACACTGGAGTTTCTAAAAATCCAAATTCATTTAGTCAATCACACAATGGTTCCTTTCAAATCCAAAAACACTGATCTTAGTGTTCCTTCTGTATGCGCTTTGAGTATATTGGTACCTCCATCAAACTCATGTGACACTTGGAGAAAAGATTACAAACTAGCTGAAAAGAAAAGAACCTTCATAAAGATCGAGCTACAAAAAATGAACACCTTATTCCCTTTGCTGACTGCTTCTATGCTGACGCTCAAGAGCTATCAGATGCAATAATGATTACTCTTGGTGAGGCAACTTCTTCTAATTTTGGTGCAACTAAGCTTGAATGGTACATACCATAGCTTATTAAGGAGTGAAGTATTATTTTAAATGAATACAAAACATCTAGGGAAACTCTAACAGAGGATTTTACCACACTCAAACAATATTCTCAAGTAAGCTTTTTGACGCCTGAAGTCATACCAGTCTCAAATCCCAGCAATGATATTACAGGCCTGACAACCAATGTCATAACTTGGAAGCACCTGAGAATTTTGGGAGAAATAAACAGCTTAGGGACAGATACCCCTAACGCCATCCAACTAACCATACCTGATGATGAGCCACCTACATCTAAAACTTAATCAGCAAGTATATAAAACACAGCAGCTTTGTTAAGGAGCAACAAATAAGACTCTGATAACTCTGACTACCACTCTGATTGCCTTATGGATATAGAGATGGTGTTGGAAAACCATAGAAGAATATCAAATGGCCAATATGCGCCTACCAAAATCCACTAATAGATCTGAATGGGGTGAAATGAACCTCCTGATAAACATCACACAAGAAACCTCTCAATCCTATTCTTGCCACTTTACACCATACAATTGGATATACATAATGACAACTTGGATATCCAAGAAGACAATATTATCTCAATTTCTAGATTGCTTTAATAAACATTAGCTAACATATGAAATTTGAAAAGCTTACCTGCTGACACTGTGACGCCCTTGCACTTCTAAGTAACAATACATCTTTATTATCTATTTTTAGTATAATAACAGAATAATTGGCTTTTGAGTAATCCACAGTATTGGTAATTTTCATCTAATTCCCTTAATTGGCCAAAATTTGACCTAGATAAAAAAGGAACGTGAGAATTATTCCTACTATGTTTTTCTGCTCCCATTGTTCTTGTTGGTGATTCTGTCAAGTATTTCTATATCTTCTCTCTAGTGAAGTATATTGGAGCATCAATCTTAGCATAAGATTCTCTTCCTATCAAGCTTAGGGGCAATCATAATAAGAATAATTTATATTATATAGTATTTTAAAACTAACACTTACACAGTAAAATTTTGCGCTTGAATTAGCCCCTTTTATAGGCTTCAGGGTAGTCACAAAAAGTATAGATATTTTACCACCACTTTATATTTATTAAGATATCATTAATTTCTACTACAAAAACTACATTCCTTCTGTTTGTCTAGGGCTTGAAACTGGATAATATTAAATTATTATATCTACAACTGATTAGTTACAGCCAAAGGAGTCATAATAAAGTAAAATTAATTCAATATTTTAATTTATTTTATTTTATTATATTGGAGGTGGGCTGACCTGGGGATGATACCACACAGATTAATGGGAAATCAAATTAATGGGAAAGGAGGATAAAATCTGGAAAACCTCCATGTGTGGCGTATGATAGGCCAGGAACTCCCTGGACCGCCTTTGCTATTTGCTATCTCGGTTCAGGGCATTGGTGCACAACGTAAACACAGTCAAGATTTTCTCCTACCCAAAGTTCCTGTACCAGAATCAAAATTGGGGAGGCAGCGGTAGAGGTCCCTATTCTACCACTGGGGTATCCTCTCTCAATATTTTAGTTATTCAGACAATTTCATAAATCCTATGTGTGATAATATAAGCTTAAATATGTGTTTATTTTTCTATATATAAATAAAAATCAAACTATAATGATTGAATTCTATTGCTCAGATCATTGGATCAACACATTAAGCTGTTACCCATATCCAGAGTTATGTACTTATAAAGCTATGTGACATTGGAAGAAGCGTGATTATTAACCCCTTCCATGTGTGCCACCCCTAATTACCACATGATTCATGCAAAATTCATTAACAAGAATTTTAGCGTCTCATTATTTCATTATCCCTTGTCAAATATCAGGATATCAGATTTGATTGAAAGAATATTGACCATTTGACTCCCATGACAGAATTGATGCCTATACCCAAGAAGGGGGTTAAAGAAGTTATCTGAAATGACCACATGGTAATAATAGTTGGTATAGCTTAAATTGACATAAGGAAAATTCTTTCAGATCAATAAAAGCATAAGATACCCCAAAATGAAATCCATCCTGATTAAAATAAGGGATCATCAGAATGTCAGGTGATCATTACTTAAGGAAGTACATGACAATAAATTAAGATAAACCTGGAAAACGGGTAATAATCAAGAACTTGCCTACAATTTACCTAAGTTATACAAGTCACATCTGACTTGGTACATCCAACCTACATTTTTGCCCTTTAAAAAATATGCTAAAAAGCATTATTCCATTTGTAATGCAACGTCTAACAAAGAGCCTCCCATCTGGTTGTCCCCTTATTTTTTATTAATCCTTTCTCTCTTGGAATTTATATTGTTAATGTGACATAAAAAGGACCCCTATTCTATACTATAATAAAGTTATGTCATTAATTTTATGTCTCATTTTATAACTTGACTTCAATGATCCATTTTTCTGTACTTACTGTAGGATGGATACTTTAGCTGATGGGACATAAGCAGTGACTTGGCACCCTTTAAAATGATTAATATACTTGTCATGCGTCTTATATAGCTTTAAGTATTGACTATCACGTTTTTTAAACATAGCACCATCAGACTAAAAAATGGAAGCCTAACATGCTGGTGCTCACTACAGGGTTCAACCAACACTTAACAATACCTTTATTTAGTTGATTGCATTATGGAAGCTAACCTAATTGATAGTGTCATCTGCTGGGTGTACAATGGGAATGGTGAAGAATATGACCAAATGAGAAGTCCCCCTGTTAGCAAATTTTAAGAAGTTTAAAAAAAATCCTATGGAGATTCCTGAATCTCATTGTCTAACACGGGTTTCCAATGAAGAAGTTTGAGACTTAATTTGTAAAGTCATTAATCCAGAAGAACGAGCCAGCCTTCAAATGGCATCTGCTGTGGACAGGACTCTCATGAACCTGTATGAATCCAGTGCTCTCCCAGAGAGCTATGGACAAGTGCAAATCTATCTTGATATATCCTAAAAATTAGTACACATTGCGCTCTATCATATCATGCACAGGTTAGAAGTCCATAATTAGGAATTACACCTTTATATCAAAACCTAAGGGGCTTTATGTGTGATTTGTAAACATGTATATAATTTAGCATAACAATGTATAGGGGATGTCCGCCATTTGATAAAGCAAACCATGCCTACATCATTCAGCTCTATAACTGACTGAGGACTATTAATTATGATGTTATCAAGTATGTGGAGGAAGCTATGAAGCTTCTTCAAATGTACATCTTGGTGTCAAATCAAAACTTAAAAATTACTTGATGCCTTCACCCAAGTGCTCTGAAGACAAGATATTGAAGGCCATGGAAAAATGGCAGCTCAAGCTCCTACTAGCCGCCATCAAATTCAGATCAGATCTTTCTTCTCAAGTCCCAGCTAGGACAAGATCTATGACATGTTGATGAGCTGTATGACCAGAGAACCTCTGAGACTTCATCAGTGTCTAGAGTTATTATTTTCTGAGTGGCCTATGCCTATCAGGATTGGGCATTCTGTGTGACTCAGGTGTCTACTCTTTTTAAAACCAGGCCACTCAACAAAATGGAGAGCAACACGAGGAGAAAATTATCCAGTTGAGAAGACATTAATTAAGTCTACCACACCTTAAAGAAGCTGAGAAACGCTGGAACTCTCTTAAAGAAGAGCTGAGAGCCAAGACCACCAAGACTTCTCAGAGCACTGAATTCAAAGAGAAGAAAAAGAAATTTTAAATCAGCGCATCGGAGTATTAGAGGATGAGAACAAGCTTTTGTGAACTTACCGCTCATCTGCTCACCAAAAATTAATGATCTGGATATCTGAGTTGATAACTTGAGAAATAATATAATTATTCTTAATATAAAAATCAATCTGCTGGATGTTATACCAATATTTATCCTCAAGGATTTGGAGCAACATTTCTATCCTCTACAGGATCAAATATGTTGACTCAAGCGTCAAGTTTAACAAATATACATATGTACTGAAATTACTGAATCCAAAGCTCCCAGTGTACAAATCTTCACATTATTGGAAGCCACTACCTTTAAGCCTACTTTAAAAGTTAAATTTACATATGGCGAATGGAGTATTACATCTTTCCTCTATTTCTATAAAGCCATGATGGTAGGCATGATGATCATTAGAAGGGTAAGCATATTAAATCTTGTTTAAGCTATATGGCTCAAGAGGTTATAGCGTCTCATATGGTTGACCTGAATATCTAAAGAAAATTGAAGGAAGCACTTATAAAATAGTTTAGGTCCAAGCAAAGCTTAGTGTGAAGAAACTGGTTTTCATGAGAACCATACCATAATGCAATAAAACTCCTCGCCAAAAATTTATGATTGCTTCTATTTGAGGAACAAGTTCTGTTGACCTCAAAAATGCTTACAATATGGTGCCATAGCCACCGTTGTTGCTGATTTATATAGTAACTCCAATATAGCCGTGTACGTCATGTTTATCAAACATAGTCTTGGAGCTTTGAATTACACTTTATAAGTGGCAGTTAAGTCTCAAAGCTGGATAGTGTTGAGGGGTTTGAATATATTAGAATGGTATTTGGAGCAATCCAACTACCTTATATATCATATAAATATATTAGTTCAAATGTTGGATTGGCCTCAATTCAGGTAAATCCAATTAGGGAAATAAGATTAGAGTAGGTGTATTGACTTGAGATCCTTGACAGATGGTCTAGACTTGTAGCATAACGTTGAGGCCCAGTGGACATGGTTTGGCCACTTCAATGTTCACAAAGGTCCATCCGTGGCTCTCAAATATTATAAATTGTATATATATAAGATTATAGGTTGCCAGCAATCTGATGTCTTTATTGGATTATTTGGGGCATCTTTTATAGGGTCAAGGTAATTAAATATAAATAAAAGTTGATAAAATGATATCTAATAAGAAAATCAATTCAATCATAATACTAAATAAATGAGTATATATCAAAGTCGATACAAAGCATCTGATAAATTCATACAAGAATGATTTCACCCCAATTTGGATAGAACATCATCCCATGAGGTTCTAGACCCTTTGGTGAAGTTTTATCGAACCTATTAGGCTTTTAGGTTAATACTCCAAGACTTGGCTTTAAGGAAAGTGTTACGGTTTACCCCAGTATTAGGCTTTACCTTAAAAGGGTAAAATCCCGACACATAGCTTCAATTATATATTAGACATTAAAGAAGCACTGTTTGATGTGGTTAATATACACAAACCTGAGACCTCCTGAAAGACTTCCACAATGCCCAAAGTGCATATTGTGGAGGAAGCAAAGACTGAGAAGGAGGTGAAGTTAGGGTTTAACTACTGCAAGAAGAACAATCATAATGAGGATATGTGTTTCAAGAAGAACCCTGATCTTTCCAAGCAAGGAAAAGTAAGTTGGCTTAGGATCAGGTACCTCTGAAGCTAACTGACCCAAAGTACCTGAAATTAAAACATTACCAATTGCTCATCTTGTGTGCATTGAGAATGAATCTGACGATGACTCTAAATGGGGTTATTGTCATGGAATCTTCTGATTAAAGTAAGACTGGGCTTCCAATCTGGGTGTGTAACAACCCAGTAGAAAAAAAGAATGACAAGGGCATAGCAATTCTGAGAAGTTGTAGTATGGATCCCCTATTATTCTGGTGAGGGAAATAGAAGCTAATAAACATACCAAAGGCCCCATAACAAACCAAATGGCTGCAATGGGGGCAACTGCGGGTCTTGCTGGGGCATCCCCAAGGGTGGGAGAGGCAAGGAAGACGACCAATCCTCCTGGGTTTGCAGTTGTTGACCTTTGGTTTCATTTTCCCAACCATTTTGGACTGATTTATCATAGTAGAAATTCTGAAAATCATAGAAATTTTCAAAAATTTTGAAATAATGATCAGCCTTGCGAATTGAATCAAATCAAATCGCTCCAACCATTGGGAAGCCTTGGGCCTCATCTTGCATCCATTGAGAGGCTTCAGGTTGAATAGAGAGGTCAGGTACATTGCCAGCGTGGCGGATCAATTTTTTTAAATGATTTAAGCTGGAATGGCGCTCAGTGGAGTGGCCCAGATGGCTCAGTGCCTGGTTCCCACCTCACAGTTGTGTGGATGGCGAATTCTCACTTTCAGAACAGAGAATTGTGATTAGAGGAGATGGCCTCACTCTTCCCAAATTGCACTGAGCCACTAGCAGATTAGCAAGGCAGATTAGGTTGAATTATTTGACTGTTTTGCAAAGTGGGAGGTGGACCCAAATCTGGTCCGCTGGGTGCTGAATGGTAAACAGGTCATTGTGAAGAGTTTAATGGATTTGAAACCTCTTTCAAAGTATTGGATTGATGTTGTAGGCTTGCGGCGAATTCCTGGATTGCAATCAGCGTTTGGTAGGCCACCAGATTGATGTCTTGGAATGCCCACTCAATGACCATTGGCCCTAGGATGCAGATCGCTGCATACTTTGCGGGTTAAGGAAAAGATTCGTGAAGAAAGTGGCAGAGCTCACATATTAGGTTTTAGAATGAGTAGTTTTTATTAAAATTTAAAGGTGAAGATGGACCAACAACATCTCCTTATGGAGGCAGTTGCCTTATATATGTGAGAGGAAAAAGGGGTCCATGGGTACGTTTTTCCTGGGCAGCGGTAGCTGACATACTCATGGGTACTGTATAAATTTTTTATTGTTTTTGGTTATTATTGGCAAACAAACCCAATAAACTTATTACTTAACAGATTTAGTTATTGTGCACTTTGGATGCGTTGTATAGTATATGATATTATCAGTTAATAATAGTATGACAACTATTATCCAAGTTGAGTGGAATTCATAGATCTCATACCCAACACTCAACCAGTATTCCCACTCAAAATACTTGAGATGTCTTGATATAGGGATTCATTCCCTCATTCTGTCCAACCCAATCTTCTCTGAGATTCCCTGGTGATAGTCTCTTTGGTCCAACACACAGTTGGCGGCAATCACTGAGTGTTTCTCCTTCTTCTCTAGATCCCCGCTCAGATCTTTACTCCTTTCCCATAAGAGTCTTTTTTTTAGTACTAGATGGTCCCATAAGAGTCTTCCAATTATTGTACAAAGAAATAATATCCTTAAGAAGAATATAGCAATTTAAAGCTGATAATAGTTTACACTTAAACTATATACCAGATAACTATAGAACTATATAACTCTGTTATAAACTCTAGCTTTTTATTATGAGTGAATTCTTGGGAATTTATAGTGGGGATTCAGTCATTTAATCCTTGGCTGACACCTCTTAATAAAACGGAAGCCATTGCCATTGGATCACCCATCCTCAACTCAGTAGCAATGGTCTTCCCCATCCTGGATAAGATTCTGTCATTGGACATCCTCATGACCTAAACGGAAATAGTCAGAAAACGTGTCCCTAACATTTTCCTCTTGATCCAAGCAAACCAACCATATTTAGCTAGCGACCTGATTAGATAATGGGACTTATTGCCCATTAAGGCTGGTCACAAACCAACTGATTGATTTTCTATTTGCAGTTGGCATCACTCGCCTTGCAACCTACTACTTACATTCAAAATAAGTTAGTGATGAAACCCAACTGATCCCAATTGGTACACCTGATGGCTACTCACTATAAGATGCCCCTATTTTGTTGGCAATTCCTCCTGATGAGATCTTAAGCATTCATCTGGATTGAGCCTGATGGATACAACCAGGAAAATATCCCAAAATCCCCCAAACATAGTTACTCCAAAATAAGGGTCCACTGATTTCCAATTCACCTCGCATTAGGGAATTATCCTCTAGCGGCTCCTGTTAATCTAGCAGGCTGGAAATATGGGCATGAATCCCAACACATCCCCCTCTTGCCTAGATTTCCAGAGAGAGAAGAACTGGGGCATGAGAACCACTTCAGACACTTGGTTTAATACTTCATTGACTCAAGCAGAGTATGATTGTCAATACTCAACACTGCTTGGGATGACCTACAGCATGCGTCTCTCTTCCTCTTCCTCCTCACCACCACCTACTCAAAGCTTAGTTCCCATGACCTTCTGTCATGCTGGGTTGATCAATTTACTCATGATGATATCAATTTCAGGATCCAGTTTTCCCCCTGTCAGGGCATATGACCCACTGTCATATTCAGGATTCTTGGTCTGGCATCATCGATTTCCTGATTTTCTCCTCATCCTAGACAGGAGACTCTTGCCATCATTGTTTGTTTCACAGCCCAATTAAGGATATCTATTTATGTTCGCCCTTGTTATTTTTCTCTCATAACCTCTTGGCTCGACATTCTTAATTCTTCTCTTTGAGAGCTAATCCCATCAATTTTGAAGTAAATTTCTCTGAAATTGTAGCTTAATGGATTGTAGAGTGCATAATGTCAATTTTCATATAAGTTCGACATCCCCCTCTAGTCCAGCTCATATGTCAAATTCTGAGTCATGGTATCAACAGCTTCTAAACAGTTTTTCTGATCCATACCTCCGTCTCTTCCAGCAGATGAGTCAGGATGCATGGCGGAACCTCTTCTATGGTCCTCCCAGGACTCATACTCCTAGTCTGGCGCCAGTGGCTAGTCCTTCCATCAAATTATCAGAAATGGTAACTAATCCCTCCAAAACCAGGCTTGCAATCATTTTGAACAACTCTCAGCTGATTCTTCCTCTGCTGTCAATTCCAGAGTTGGATTTTAAAACTCTCCTGGATTCAGCTCCTTTCGCTGATGCACCAACCATCATCATGGATGCTCCTGAAAGTATGCCTTTCACTCTTGATTGCGCTTTACTTGCTGGGTCAGACTTGCTTCCTGAGTTCCTCTTCTGACTCGGACAATACTACAAACCTGCTGTTTTGGCTACTGAGCTCACAATTGGTAACAGTATTCATTTCGAGCTCCCCTACGCTGAACTACAGGCCCAAGTCACTGAGGCTTTAACTTTAGCACTGAATCCCTCTGATCTTGAGAACATCCTAGATCAGGATATTACCACTTATGCTCTTCGCTTTGCTGGCCAAGTTTTTCAAAATTGGTCCATGAAGCTTCCAGCCTCTCATGAGTTTCACCATTCCTTCAGCTTCAGCTTCTGAGAAGCCCATAGTCATTGCTTGCAGGATGCCATTTGCTCCCTGCATTACTATCTCATCTCTGGCGCTTCCCATCAGTATCTTCTTCTGATGGCTTTAGTTGGGGGCATTATTTGGCAACCCCTTTCAAGCATCCCTTGTTCGCTGCCAGCCTATATGTCTGGCGTTCTTGTTGAATCCCATCGTCAGGCGCTCAAGACTAATCTTTCATCTCCAGTACCATATTGGGATTACTTGGGGTTATTCGCCAACTGCCTCTTTCTATACTGTTGCTTTCCTCCCTGCTAGGGTTTTGCAATTGGCTTCTTCTGACATTATAATTTTCCTTCCCCTTGTCACTTTCTCGCAGAGATCTACATCTGCTCAAAGAACTTGGTTTTGTGTAGGATTAGCCCTTGCTAGCATCTGATCTTGCATCAATTTCAATGGGCCATTAAATCCTACTGCGATCCATCCTCTCTCCCCCAAGAGGTGATATAGGCAGAATCATCCCCATACCATGGATAATCAATAAAAATAAAAATTATAAAAATATATCAGTTTTTTTCTATGTGGTTTATATTAATGGTTTTTTAATATCTTTTATCAATCTTTTATTCTTTTCTTCTTTTTTCCATGGAAATGATCTTATTTCAGTTCAGCGGTCCATCTTTCTTTATTTTCCCCACAAACTGGGTCCCTGGTACTTAAACCTGCCAGTTTTCTATGATTCAGGGGTCTTTTTTGGACTTAACCATCTAGATTGGTTCAGAGGTCCTTTTTGGACTTGAGAAATCATTAGGACTTAACCAACTTAATGGTTCATTAGTCCTTATGAAACTCTTTTGTTCTTTTCCTTAATTTATTGATTCTGATACTTTGCATGGACTCAATTTACAACTCTTCCATCCAAGAGATTCTTGATGAAGTAGGTGTCAGTCACCATCTTGGTGATAATCTCAAATGGACCTGACCACAATGCATCAAGTTTGTTTCTTCTTCCAAAACCATGCATATCACAATAGGCAACTCTTTCACCTATTTGATATTCTGCTAAGGCCAGTCAGTTCTTATCATCTGTCAATTTCGCTCATATCCTTTTCTTCAACGTAGTATTGAATGCTTGCAATTGCATCTCGATCAGGATATTTGTCAGTCAGTTTAAGTACTGTTCAGAACTCATCCCTGATGTTGGTTCCACCACCAAATATAAAATTGGGGGCAATGCGGATTTCTCCCATATAGCAACTCAAACGGCGTTTTTCTAAGCCATATGATGACTGATATTGTAGGAAAACGTCACCAAACTAAGGTATGTTCCCCATGCAGAAGTTCTTCCTGCGACCAGCTTCCTCAGCATTGTGACCAGTGTTCCATTGACTCATTCTACCAGTCCATTTGTCTCAACCAGTAAGGTACAGACATGACTCCTCTGATCCCCATTATCTCATTCAGTTGTGGGATCATGTGAGACGTGAAGTTTGTCCCATTATAGCTAATCAGGACCTGTTGACATCCATGTTGATATACTACTTGATCCAGGATGAACTTTGCAGTACTGGTAGCGTCTACTTTTGTTAGGGCCTTCATCTCGACCCATCTTGTCAGATGGTTGATGGCAACTATAATGTATTTGACTCCCCATGTGCTCATCATCAGCGATCCCATCATGTCAATGGACACCATATGCCAGGCAAATCCAGGGCGGACCAGTCAGTATCCAGTTGTATTCTTATGTGGCTTGTGCAGCTGGCACTCCATGCAACAAGCTAGATAATTTTTGACATCTAGTTGATTGAATCCCAGTAGTAGTACTGGTAAATATGATTGGTCATTTTTCTCGGGCCTCAGTGCCCAACAACCTAATGAGTGGCTTAACAGATAGCTGCTCTTTCCGATGGCTTTGAAAATACCCGCTTCCTATTAATCATCTTAAACACTTGTCCATCCATGGTCTTAGTATTTTCCATCACTTTTTGAAGCATACTTTAGATTTATTGGTGCTCATTCCCAATTTCTCCATCAACCATTCTCTGGAATAGCTTATCCACCTGCGGTTATACCCTCTGGACCATTGGTAACCATGATAAGCCATCCACTTTCTGGTGAGAAGCCCCACTTGGTGGGCAATCTCATAATTGTAAGCCTATAGCTTAAGTGCCCATCGGGCCAGTTGTCCTTCTGGTTCTCTCAAATTGTGGAGCCAACGCAAAGAGGAGTGGTCCATCACCACACAAAGTTCATTCTTTGGTTTACACCTAAAACTGCTTATAGGCGTAAACGACCACAAAAGCATCCACACTCAGTTATGGTGTAGTCTCTCTCAGTGGCTGAGAGTGTCTGGCCCACATATACCACCAGATGTTTGTCCCCAAGTTCATCTACTTGGTTTAGTATGGCGCTGATTGCCATCAATAAAACATTGGTTTGTATAATAAACTTTCAATCTAAATTTGGATATTTCAAAATCAGAGTTTCTATTAGGTATCAGCGTAGCTCATCAAAGGATTCCTGCGCTTCTTCATTCCATAAGAATTTTTTTGGATCTATAACAGATGGAATAAGGGCTTTGCTATTTGGGCAAAGTCCCAAATAAATCTTCTGTAGTATCTGACCATCCCAAGGAACACTTGGATGTCTTGGACACTCTTCAGCACAGCCATCTAGTCTATGGCTTCTATCTTCTGGGCTTGCAGATGCAATCCACTAAATTTGATCACGAATCCCAGATATTCCAACTCTTTTTTGAAAAAGTGACACTTCCTCAGATTAATCTTCAGGTTAGCTGCAGACAATCACTTGAATACTTTTTCCAAATGGTGTAGATGATCATTAAACGTTCTACTGAACACATTGATATCGTCCAAGTATATCAGGATGCACGGCAACTTCAAGTTGCTCAGTATAGCGTCCATGGTCCTCTGGAACATTGCATGCGCATTGCATAAACCCTGGGGCATTCTCATCGGTTGGTATAGCCCCTGCGCGGTAATAATCGCGCATTTTTCTTGGTCTTCTTTTGGAAAATAAATTTTCCAATATCCCAGGGTCAGATCCATCATAGAGAAATACTTTGCTTCTCTCAATCAATCTAGCACATCATTGATTCTTGGTAGGGGATAAGAATCCTTCTTCATAATCTTATTCAGCTTTCAGTAGTTGATCACCACCCAGTTGGAGCCATCCTTTTTCTTCATGATTAGAATTAAACTCGCCCAGGGACTTAATGACGGAACTAGAAGCCCATGCTTCACTAGTTTGCTGATTTCATCTTCCACTACTGCTTTGTCCACTTTTGATTGTCAGATCAGTCTCATCCTGATCAGCAAATTTTCCCCATTGTCAACCTTGTGGAGCACATCTCTTGCGAATCCAAAATCTTGGTTGCCCTGAGAAAATACTTCCCAATACTTTTCAGGCAATTTGAGCACCTCTTCTTGCTGGCCTTCTGACATATCAGTGAGTTGCACTTGATCAACCAATAGATTGATACTCTTGGTTACCCCAGCCAGTAATCCCATCTCATTGAGAGTCCCAAAATCGTGGAATCTCCTCAATTCTGCTGTCAGGATTAGATGAACAAATGTGATGACCTGATTCTTCCTGATCTTCATAAGTTTTTCACTTAAATTCGCCAGGAAAACTTGAATTTCTCCATGGCCCAGAATTATTATCCCAGGAGCCACCCAAGGCTCTACTCTGGACTTCTCCATGGGCTTCTGACCTCCCATACAACAACTCAGGTATCTCCAATGTCAACCCTATGTCGACTATGATCTGTGATCCTGTTAGTATGGTCTTCTCATTCTTGATCCTCAATAGAATTCCCTGGTTCCCTAGGAGATCCATCGGCATTTTGCATCGCTTTCTAACCAACTAATTGGTACTGATTCAAGACAATGCCATCATTGTGTATTAAATTGATGAAGTTGTTTCTCCTATTCAGTAGAGCTTCACCATCCTTCTGATATACCAATGATAACGTCTGACTCAATATGGTCAGCGTATTATCCTCAAAGTTACATTTGACTCCATACTTAAGTAGAAATTCCATCCCGATCAGAATGTCATAGTTTTGGTTGGCCAAAACTATTGCTGGCGCTTATTCCACCATGGACCTGAATCATAGTGGCAACGCATTATATGCTCCACATGAGATGGTGGTATTTGGCCTGCTGTTCCATATTCCTTCTTATGTTCCAAGTCCATAGAGATCTTCATCCTCTTTACCAGCTTGGTTGTGACAATGTTGATCAGTGCTCCGCTGTTGATAATGGCCCTCACCCACACTCGATTCACTTGTATGTATATATAATTACACTTATAGTATTATAAAATAGTGTTTACTGAGAGTATAGTGGCATTAACAGCTGAATCAAGGGTGCTAATAATTAGCGCTAATAAATCAGGAAATGATTTCTTTATCACACTGATGGGGATTGACAGGTTTTCCTCATTTAATTGGACTTCAGTCAATTCATTGGGATATCTGCAGCTCAAATCTTGTCTGCTAGTTGTCAGGTGTACAGCTGGGCAACTTCCTTGATTATATCAGGGTCTATTTCCTTCGCCCAGATCTGGCCACTGCATTTACATCCAAATTGACCACTTGATACAGCTGATCCTGTACGTCTTCATTCATAAACAGATCACTGATATCAATTTCCTTGGTCATTATGTCAGGAGGAACAGGCTTCTCCACAGCTCTAGACTGTCCCCCATTTAGGCTGCAGGCCCTTTTCCCAATTCCTTGGTGGCAGCTGACTCTTTCGCCTGGACCACGTTGATTTGATCCTTCAGCTTCTTGCAGTGCTCGGCAAAATGTCATTTCCCACTGCATTGGTAGTAGACCTTTTCTTTTTTGTTATTCATCCTTCTGAATTCTTTAGGCTTATTAACCAGCACAGTTTGGTTGTTTGTCTCTTTAGCACCTTCGTTCCCTTTGTGGGATTTTAATTGTGCACCAGATTGTATTTGAAACTTTTGTTTGTACATCAAAGGTTGCTCCCAAAATTTTCAAGTTATCTACCATTTGAGTTTTAGTTATTTCTTTTGTGAACATGGAAGACATCATGCGGTGCAAATTGCAATAGGGCTGAAGGGCTGCTTGGAAGGCGATTCTGGCATCGAAGTCATCCAGTACCTTTGCTCCAACCAGGATTTGCGACTCCTGGTAGAACCATCCACAAGACTTGCTAAAAACTCATCTAAATGGAACTGGATTCACATAAACTCCTGTTTGCACTTCAGCATGTGCGTTGGACTCCCAAATTCCTTCGTGATGGCCACCTTTGCCTCTGTATTTGACCAGCTGTCCCCCTCCAAGTGGTGTAACACTAAATTCTGACAGTTGATGTCTAGGCAATTCATGACTGTCAACGCCTTTTGACGATCCTCATAGCCATACATGGTCATATCAAACAGTCAGTAAAACCCTAGGGCATTATCCTAATGGAACATTGGTAATTTTGGCATTGCCTTAAATTCCTCTGAGTTATCTTTATCTGATTTTCTAGGTTCAGCCACTTGGCTTACTTGAGGAGTGATTTCAGGCGTCATCTTGAAATGGCAGCAAAAGTGGGTGGCATGTTTCTTGGGGTATTTGACTTCCCAATTATTGTATGAGGAATTCTTTCTTCAGCATCGCTTGCCACAATTGGCTCATAATCGCATTTGTGAGTTTTAATTTCTTGACCTGTTTGATCAGTCACTCTATATCAGTGCTGAAATTTCTCAAACAAATGCGATCAGCTTCTCACTCCTTTTCAGATATAACACCTCTCTATTTAGTTCCCCTTCTTTCTTCTATAATGTGGTAACTTTCCCAAGTAACTCGTTCCTGAAACTCACAACATTATTAATCCCTTCCTCCATCTTGGCGACTCATTCTTCCAAGGCTTTATATTTCCATTGATCCGTTAAGTTTAAGAGCATTTTGATTCACGGTGGCTAACTCCATCCACAACTTTCGCAACTCATCTTTGTATGACATACGTATAAGTTCTACTCAGCTACACCCCTGTAGTGAGCACCAAATTGTAAAAATGTATTGTTTTTGGTTATTATAGGCAAACAACCCCAATAAACTTATTACTGCACAGGTTTGGTTATTGTGCACTTTGTCTGCATTGTATAGTTTATGATATTAACAGTTGATAATAGTATGACGACTATCAAGACATAGTTGAGTGGAATTCTTAGATCCCAGCCCAACGCTTGACCAGTATTCCCGGCTTGAAATACTTGAGATGTCTTGATACAGGGATTCATTCCCTCATTATGTCCAACTCAATCTTTGCTGAGATTCCCTGGTGACAGTCTTGTCAGTCCAACACACAGTTGGCAGCAATCATTGATTATTTCTCCTTCTTCTCTAGATCCCCACTCAGATCTTTACTCCTTTCCCAAAAGAGTCTTTCAATTATTATATAAAGCAATAATATCCTTGAGAAGAATAGAATGATTGAAAGCTGATAATAGTTTACACTTAAACTATATACCAGATGAAATTTATAGAACTATATAACTCTGTTATAAACTCTGGCTTTTTATTATGAGTGAATTCTAGGGAATTTATAGTGGAAATTCAGTCATTTAATCCTTGGATGACACCTCTTAATAAAACGGAAATAATTGCCATTGAATCACCCATCCTCATCTCAGCAGCAATGGTCTTCCCCATCCTAGATAGGATTCTGTCATCGGACATCCTCAAGACCTAAACGGAAAGAGTCAGAAAACGTGTCCCTAACATTTTCCTCTTGATCCAAGCAAACCAACCATATTTGGCCAGCGACCTGATTAGGTAATGGGACTTATTACCCATTAAAGCAGGTCACAAACTAACTGATTGATTCACTATTTGCAGTCGGCATCACTTGCCTTGCAACTTTTTTACTTACATTCTCAATCAGTTGGTGATGAAACCTGACCAATTCCAATTGGTACACCTGATAGTTAATCTCTATCAGATGCCCTATTTCGTCAGCAACTCCACCCAATGAGATCTTAAGCATTTGTCCAAATCAATCCCTGACATATATGACCAGGAGAATATCCCAAAATCCCCTGAACATAGTTACTCCAAATTAGGGTCCACCAATTTTCAATTTACCTCGCATTAGGAAATTATCCCCTAGCAATTCATGGTAATCTAGCAGGCTGGGAATATGGGCAAAAATCCCAATAATGGGCCATGTGGAAATTGCTTCCACCTTAGAGATGTCAGTATGCTTTCCTTCTGAGAATATAATACATGCTGCACCTAAGCTCCTAATGCAGACCATTGTTTTTACTCATTGATTTCAAGGTTTTCTTCTTTGATCTGACATATTATTGCTCCTAGGTGCTGTAGGTGTTATTGGAAATTAGCTTAAAATCTGGTAATATTACTGAGGTAGACAGTGATATCCCAGTTTTAATAATCTGTGGAATAATTTTTCTATAACTTTTTGAATGTTCTATAAGCTAAAGTAAGTCTGAAAAGGATTTAGAGATATCTGAATTGTCTGCATTTGTGGAAAATGCTGTTATTGAAATGGATTCTTCCTCCAACACCAGTTGATAGTACCCAGGGAACAACTAACCTTGGTATAGTACTGTGCACCTCAAATGGCATTGCATATAATTATTAATGCATTAGATACACCTTTTCTATGAACTTAGTTTATCATAACGTGGTTAATGCACAGTTAGAGTTTGCCAGTTTTTGCGGTACAACTACAATGTGGAATTCCCAAAGATTGGGAAGGTGTGACGGACAGGGTCTCTGAAAACTGCCACAAAGCAGTTGAGCAAGAGTGCCTAAGTAAGGGCCCATAGGCAGGATAGCCCTGCAGTTGAGAGATCCTGAATCTGACTATGCGGAAACCACTTTACTACAAAGGTTTGGACCACAGTTAGGACTATGCTGGCGCTCAGGAGGAGGGTCTGACCCCCTGAGAGGGCGTACAGGGACTGAATGGCCCTGTCAAAGTCTGAACTGCTGTCCATGAGGTGGTTTCCAGGTTTTCTTAATAAAGTGATTTGCAAACGCGAAAAACTAATTTTAGAATTTATTAAGTTTTATTTAGGTTTATAGAAGACAAAAATGCTCTAAACAGTTTTGCCTGCTCAGATTTATACTGAGCTTATTGGGGAAGAGTGGGTCCTGTTCCCAATAAAGTCTGCAGGCATCTTCCTGGCAGTAGGCCCTATTCAGGAATCTAGACCCTCAATTTTGGTGTCAAGGCCCATTCTTAAACTCAGGCTGGGTACCCTCAGGGTTGCGGAAACTTTTCCACATTCATTATCTGGCATTGAATTGCTCTCAAAGCCTGGGCCATTCCCCTCACCCATATTCCCAGATATTGGTTCATTGCCTCTTTTGGGAATTTTTGTTCAGTGGCATCTGGCTGGCCAGAGCGCCGTTTGCAAGGATTTTTGTCCTTGTTGATACTCCCAAATGCAACAGATTCAGCCTCTGATTGGTCAGAAATTCGCGTCCAAAGGTCCAATCTCTCATTGCCGCATTTAGAAATATTGGATTTGGCAGCATCTGGTTAGCCAGAGTGCCATTTCCGAGGCTTTACTTCCCCATCATCCTTTTGATTCGATATTGCTTC
Organism: Massospora cicadina; assembly: GCA_022478985.1. Taxonomy (NCBI): domain Eukaryota; kingdom Fungi; phylum Entomophthoromycota; class Entomophthoromycetes; order Entomophthorales; family Entomophthoraceae; genus Massospora; species Massospora cicadina. The sequence continues at coordinate 24,357 of JAKSZP010015927.1, read as the reverse complement.
TGATTTTGAGGCATCTGATTCATCAGATTGCCATTTACAATAATTGGAGTGGTCGAGCCCCTCTCCCCTGGCCCTGACTATCACCCTAGGGAAGATTAGGGCTATGTGGTGGGCAGGTAACGCCTTGACCGTTATATCACCCTCCCCAGATGAGAGCCCCTCCAGTTCCAGAACTCCTCCACCTTCTGTGGGCAGTTGCTGCAGTCATTGGCTGTCTGCCAGGTGGACTCCTCCACCAGGTATCCTACCCATTTGACTAGGTACCAGCGCTTTCTCTGCGAGATTTTTGACTCCAAGATCTCCTCCACCTCATACTCCACCTCTCCCAGGTTCCCCAAGTGGACAGGCTCCAGTTCCTCTGGGAGAGGGCCTTCAAACTTCCTAAGTTGTGAGACATGCAGCACTGGGTGCACCCGCGATCCCTCGAGGAACTCAAGCTTGTACGCCACTTCATTTACCTGGTGGAGGACTTTGAATGGGCCCAGAGCGACTGGTCCAAATTTCCTACAGCTTGCTGGCACCGAGTAGTTCTTCGCATTGATCATCACTAGGTCTCCTTCCTTTAGCTCTGGGGCCTCAGATCGGTGGGTGTTGGCCTTCCTCTTCTGCTTATCTATCACTTTGACTAAGTTTTCAAGCAGGTCTTTCAGGTTTTCCTTCATTTCTGTTGCCAAGTCGTTGGCCGCTGGATTTGGACCTCTGGGGTGTGTTTCCATCATCTTTGGGTGGAACCTGTAGTTCGCCATGAATGGCGACATTCCTGTTGATTAATGGGTCAAGTTATTATATGAGAATTGGGTTATTCTTAGCAGTCCGTCCAGCGTTCCTGTTGTGTAATCATGTAGCATCTCAGGTACTGCTTGAGGACTTGGTTAACTCGTTCCATCTGGACGTCAGACTGCGGGTGGTAAGCTGAGGATCTGCATGGCTTGATCTGAAGATTTTCAAGTAGGTGTTGCTAAAATTGGGCGATGAATTGAGGGCCTCTATCCAATACTATCTCCTCTGGTAGACCGTGGTGGGCGAACACCTCATTAACAAAGATATCCGCCATGCCCTTTGCTGTGATGGTGGAGTTACAAGAGAGAATTCCGCGTACTTGGTCATTCTGTCTACCACCACCATCACAGCGTCATATCCCTTTGATTTTGGAAGCCCCGTTATGAAGTCTACACTCAGTGAGGACCATGGTATTTCCGCAATCTGGAAGGGCATGAGTTCTCCTAAAGGCTTCTGCCTTACGTGCTTGGAACGGGCACAAGTGACACATTTCTGGATGTACTCCCTTACGGCACTGGGCATCCCCAGCCAGGAGTAACTTCAGGCCAGGAGCTCTATGGTTTTCTCATTTCCAGGGTGTCCTGCCAAGGGGTGGTCGTGGAAAGCGCTTATCGCCTCCTCCTGGAGCTCGCGGTTGGACAGCCATGGGCGCCCTTTGTGGAGAATGAGGCCTTTCCTTTTACATAAATTCTTATGTTGCTCGTTCTCTACCCCCTCCTCCAGGTCCTTCCACAGTGTTGTCCCATACTTTGAGCTTCGCTGGGCGGCCTGGAGCTTTTCCCTCAGTTCCTTGGTGGCATTCTGGATGACAGCGAACATATTTGAGGGCGACATAGTGGCGGTGTTGTATGCATCCAGCTCCTCCCTTGGGAAGGACTTACCTGGGTCCCTGCTCAAGAGATCTGGGATGATGTTGCTTTCCCCCAGCTTGTACACAATCCTAAAATCATAAGATGCCAGCTCTAGGTGCCATCTGGCCTGGCGCTGGTTCATGAGCTTTGGGCTCTTGTAAAATTTGAGGGCTCTGCGGTCCGTTCTGATAGTAAAGGGATGTCTGGTGTAGAGTAAGTGATGCTGCCATTCCTCCAAGGCTGATACAATTTCTAAGAGCTCCTTGTCATACACGTGGTAGTTGGTCTCAGCGGGCAGCATTTTCCTGCTAAAGTAGCTTACGGGATGGTCTACCCCATCTTCTCCTTCTTGTAGCAAAACTGCCCCAATTTCAAAGTTGGAGGCGTCTGTCTCCACTATGAAGGGACAGTTGGCGTTGGGATGGGCTAGTACTGGTGCCTTCATGAGACTCTCCTTGATGGCTTGGAAGGCTGTCTCCTCCTCTTTTCCCCAATGGAACGGGACCTGCCCTGTCAGGCGAGTTAGGGGGGCCGCCATCTTGGACAGGTCTTTTGCGAACCTCCTTAGGAAGTTCACCACGCCCAGGAAACTTCTAACGCCCGTTCTATCCTTAGGGGCTGACCACTCCCTTACTGCCTTCAGCTTGTCCAGGCATATGGCTGTTCCCCCTTGGAAGACTACATTCCCTAAGAAGGAGACTGAGTCCTTGTAGAACTCGCATTTTGATGGCTTCAAGCGGAGGTCCGCCTTGTTGAGGGCTTTCAGCACGCTCAGCACATCTCCTTTGTGGTCCTCCTTGGTCCTGGAAAACACAAGTATGTCGTCCATGTACGCCACACAACATTTTCCAATCAGGTTTCCTAAGGCGTTGTCTATGGTACGCTGGAATACTGCTGGGGCGTTCTTGAGGCCAAAAGGCATCACCTTGTACTCAAAGACTCCTAAGTGGCACTTGAAAGCCATATATTGTTGTTGTTTGGCGATTACTGGAACTTGGTTGAACGCGTCAACCAGGTCCAACTTGGTGAAAACCTGGCTACCTGAGATCATCTGAGAGATGGTCTCCATCAGAGGGATGGGGTAGGGTCAGAATCGGTGATTGCGTTCAGCCGCCAGTAGTCCACACATGGCCAAAGCTCGCCACTTGCTTTTGGGACTAAGAGTATTGGTGACACCACTGGCGAATTAGATGGAACAATCATCTCGCGCTCCAGCATTTCCTTGACATAGACCTCCAGGGCCACCCTCACCTTAAGGTTCAAAGGGTAGACGGGACAGCCCTTGGGGAATTCCGCATCCTTTTTGAACTTGAAGGTGAAAAGGTAAGGACCGTTTGGGGTGGTAGAGGGAGCTTGGTTCTTCTTGAACAGGTGAGCATATGCACGAAATTCGTTGGGTATGTCCGCCTCCATCTCCAGCCCTACTACTGCGTTCACCCCAGGCTTCCCTCCGCCAGTGGTGAAGAAATCTAGTGCTACCAGGGGTTGGTTCTTGGGGTGTACCATGACCAGGCGCTCCTGCAGTTTGAACTGAGGGGAGTACTTGTGACACCACTCCATGCTCAGGATTATGGGATGAGGCAGATTTTTAATGGCACTGAATGACTCTTGGAAGGTGTGAGGCCCCTGCCGCACCAGCACCTGGGTCTTGATCTTCCAACTGCTGACCGTTTTTGAGGTGGTTTCCAGGTTTTTTTAATAAAGTGATTTGCAAATGTGCAAAACTAATTTTAGAATTTATTAAGTTTTATTTAGGTTTATAGAAGATGAAACTGCTCTAAACAGTTTCGCCTGTTCAGATTTATACTGAGCTTATTGGGGAAGAGCGGGTCCTGTTCCTGCGAAGTCTGCAGGCATCTTCCCAGCGGTGGGCCCTATTTGAGAATCTAGACCCTCAATTTTGGCATCAAGGCCCATTCTCAAACTTGGGCTGGGTACCCTTGGGGTTGCGGAAACTTTTCTTCATTCATTATTTGGCTTTGAATTGCTCTCAAAGCCTGGGCCATTCCCCTCACCCATATTCCCTGATATTGGTTCATTGCCTCTTTTGGGAATATCTCATTTGGCGGCATCTGGTTGGCCAGAGCGCCGTTCGCAAGGATTTTCATCCTTGTTGATACTCCCAAATGCAATGGATTCAGCCTCCAATTGGTCAAAAATTCGCGTCCGAGGGTCCAATCTCTCATCACCACATTTAGCAATATTGGATCTGGCAGCATATGGTTGGCCAGAGTGCCATTTCCAAGGCTTCACTTCCCTGTAAGCCTTTCAATTTGATATTGCTTCTGATTTCAAGGCATCTGATTTGTCAGATTTTCATTTACAATAATCAGAGCAGTTGAGCCCCTCTCCCCTGGCCCCGACTATCGCCCTAGGGAAGATTAGGGCTATGTGGTGGTCAGGCAACGCCTTGACCGTTACAGAAGGCAAGTGAGGATGCTGGCCAGCCATTCTTGATTTCTGCTCAATGATTTTCTGGGCTTGAGGCAGGCGGCAGGGTCATCTGGCAATGGGTTTCATGTTGGCAACGTCAATATAGTGTGAACCTAGGTCAAGAAGGGAACACTGTTGCCATCATGGCAGTAAAATATCTTTAATTGTTTGAGGAGCTGCATTAGTTTCTACCTTAATTTCTTCAAATGGGTAGGGGCATTATCCTTTTCTGATAACTCATCACACAAATAGGTGGTCAGTTGTGCGGAGGCAATGGCTGGTTTCTCCATGTTGGAATATGTAACTGTCAGTGTTTTCATTACCTTTATTTTTTGATTAACCATGTATTAGAATTTTGTAAGAATTGCAATATTCAGGTGCTATGAAGGCTAAAAAACTATAAGTTTCATGGCTCTAGTGAAGGTGAAAACAATGCAATAAAGTTTTATTAGTTTCATTGCAATAATAATTTCCAGTAATAATACAGAACTTCTTTTATAAAAAGACCAAAAACGAGCTACATGAGACAAAAATAGTGGTACCTTATTTGTTAAAAATGAAGGATATTCATAGGAGTAGATTTGGTTGTTCTTCATGAGGATCTTTGTGCTTCAACTGAGGTAAGATCTTTTCTAATAGAGGACCAATATTACTGATTATTAATACACTTGTGATGGTAAGATCTGATAAAGTTCTTATTAGATGGGATCACCTTCTTGTGGAGGTCTTAGCCTATTGGATGGCTTAGCCTCATCCTTAAAGTAGGCTGATAACTCTGAAGGGTCAATTGTCAGTATAACCAAGAATTGGATATCTCCAATTGGGTTTTTAAGATCTTATTAGACTGAGACACCAAACCTCAGTCTTGATTAAAAACAGTCATCGCAGTTAAATCTCCAACAATTCCCCCCTCAAGATCTTGCCTGGGATTATGTATTTATGAAGAAACCTACTATGAACTCTATTGATAACAGGCCCAGTATCATTAGCTGAAACGGAGTATTTAATATCTGATGATAAATAATATGGTAAGGACTAGACCATAAGGTATTAAGTTTGTGAATCCGTCCTCCAAGTCTATGATGATAAAAGAGTACAAGATCCTAAATCTGATATTTAAGTAAAGTAGGTCAAATAGCATTGGTTCTAGTTCCTTCTTTTAAGGTAGTAGCAGCAAGTGAACTCGAAGCTAATGCTTGTACTCTGATAATTTCATCAGATAGCCTCCTCATGGCTAAATCATTAGTTTGCGTGGTTGCAGCATAATTATAGGTTGTACACTTGAGGGTAGAATAGGATACCGACAATAAAGATCCTTGAAGGGAAACATCCCAATTATACAATGATAGCTAACCCTATAAGCTAATATCGCACTAGGTAAGTAGAGATTCCATCTGCTAGGATCATTGGAGGCCATTTTTCAAAAAATGGCTACAATGTTACCATTTTCTCATTCGACTGCACCATTAGTGGAAGGATTGTAAGGAGCTGTAAATGACTGATAGGTACCCATTAATTTAATAAGCTCAGATACCACCTGTGAAACAAAGTTGGTCCCATTATCAGATAATAGAACTTTTGTGCTACCATTCCAAGTGAAAATCTACTTAAAAAGGAAGGACGCAGTAGCCTTAAGGGTGACAGTGGAATCAATGATAGCTTTGATCCATTTGGTAAAATGGTCAATAGCTAATATAATATAACGATGACAATAAGAAGCATTATGGAGAGGGCCCACCACATCAATACTCATAGTGGAAAAAGGTTCTGAAGGTCCCACAATTTTGTGTTGGTAAGTTGGATTTCTACTACATTGTTGTTGGCAAGTGAGACAAGTTTCCAACACATTGTGCACAGTTTCCAGCATGTTATCCTAATAAAAATGACTTTTCAACCACTGTAAAGTCTTAGTGACAGCTCCAAGCCCTATAGTTTGATGAGCCTCCATAATAATATCAGCCCTCGCAGAAGGCCAAATAAAAGGCAGCCATTTAGATCCCAACTTCTTATATAAAGAACCTTCTTTTTTGAGTATTATCAGTTAAGGATCGTAGCTTCGCTATAACATCATTATATTAACAATAAAGAGTTCAGGTCTTCCAATAAGATTATAGATACAATCTTCCTCAGCAGTGCATTATTTTAGTATAGGTGTTTGAGAAAGTACATCAGCATTTTGGTGTATAGCTCCAGTTCAATGTTGAATTAAAAAATCATAGTTCTGAAGCTTTAACGCCCATCTAGCTAAGCGTCCATCAGAATCTTTCATTTGTTGTAACCAATTTTAAGGAAGTGTGATCTGTGATGACAGTAAAATGTTTTTCATAGAGATAAGTGTGAAAATGCTTGATGGCGGATAGGACTTTGAGAAATTCCCTCTCAGTAACGCTATAATTGCATTCTGCTTTAGAAAAGGTTTTACTACAATAAGCGATGGGATTTACCAGGTTGGAATCATGCTGAGCCAGAATAGCCCCAATAGCTGCATCACTGGCATTAGTAAATAAGCTAAAAGGTTTTGAAAAATCAGGATGGGCTAAAAATGGGGCACTAACTAAAGCTTGACGCAAAAGATCAAAAGCTTTCTGTTGTGATTCTTCCCATAAGAAAGGAACTTCCTTGTGTAATAAATAAACTAAAGGCTCCACAATCTCAGCAAACTGGGGGATGAATTGTCAGTAATAACCAACCATCCCTAAAAACACTTGAATATTGTGCAAGCTTTTAGTAACGGGCATGTCTGAAATAGCTTGTAATCTATTGATAAGGTTAAAATCCCATTGCAATTAACTTTATGTCCTAAGAATTCCATCTAAGTTTTAAAAAAACACACTAAGATGGTTTCAGATTAAGAAAAGCGCGGTGCATTCGGCCAAATACTTCTTTTAAATGAGCTAAATGCTCGTAAAAAGTGCAATAGAAAACAGTAACATCTTCTAAATTAACTAAAACGCAGTAGAGTTTTAAATCACCAAATAAGCCATCCATGGCTCTTAATAAGGTAATAGGGGCATTACAAAGCCCCTGCGGCATACAAGTAGGTTCAAATTACCCCTCATAAGAAATAAAGGCGCATTTTTGATGGTCTTCTGGAGCCAGGACAATTTGCTAGTAGCCACTAGCAAGATCCATGGCCTAGAAGAATCGTGACCCAGACAATAGCTTAATGAATCATCAATGCGAGGTAGAGGATAAGAATCTTTTTGGGTAACAGCATTAAGCTGACAATAGTCCATAACCACTCTATGGACTCCATCATTTTTCAGATGAGAAGTAGAGGGGATGCCCATGGACTTTGAGAAGGCATTAGTAGTCCCACATTGAGAAGTTGTTTTAAATTCCACTAAAACCTGAGCCTCCTCAACTATAGATTTGCAATAAGGCCAGGCTCAAATAGGGGAGTATTCCCAGTTTTCACCTGATACTGCACATCTTTCATTATCTCAAATCTCCAGAACTCTTTGTTAATATATCTGCATACACTTCAATTAGAGTCTCGGCTTATGATGTTGTTCTGAAGTAAGTGAATCTCCAAATTTGACGTCGACTCTAGCAATGATAGGTAGTCTTTCCAACCCAAAATCATGTAAATCCCCACATCATGAGATGTATAAAATTTCATTCAAAGGAGTAGGCTACACATAATATATAAGGTTACTTTGATTCAATCACATAGGTCAAGAGGTGAGATTAACTACTAAGGCTATAACAGTCCCATTATAAGCAGGATCAAGAATACTGAGGAAAGTTAAAGCCTCCAAATAAAAGGTATTACTGTTATTAAAGATCTCTAATACATGATCAGCTGGCATAAATACTTGTACTTCAGTATCAATTATAGCTTGAGCTTTTGGAGAAATAGTAATCTAATTGATAGAGTATAAAGGCATTCCTTCTGATGCACAAGCTGATGGAGGCAGAATAGTAGTCTTGAGTCCCAAAATTCGTTATTTAAGACAAGTAATAGAAGTAGGACAAACCAATATGCAAACATGTCATTTGAGTTTGCCTTTGCTATTGGTGAAATCTTTTAAAATCAAAGGTAAACAGTATCCAATTAAAGAAAGATAATTATTCTTATGACTAATTATTGCATCAAAATCAATGAGGAATTTGGTTCACAAAAGCAAGTAATAGCATTTATTGTTCAACACTACTGCAGGGGCCAAAATAACCAACTTTCCAAAGCGCATTGGAAGGGAAGAATAAGCTTCTATGGATCTAATATATGAAGGACCAGCAGTTCCAAAGCCTTGAGAATGATTTAAGTCTGGCGCCACTTTGATTCTTTTCATAAGCCTGGATGAGATCACTTTTATGGGCGATCTTATGTTGTTGATAGCCAAGAAAAGTTACTTTGTGTACTATGACTTCCACCTGGGTCACATCAGTGCCAAAGTGCAGGATTGAAAATACTGAGAGAACAAATGGCCAAATTGAATTAGAAGATGGAACAGAAACCTAAGAAGAAATAGTATCTTTGTTGGCTAAATCATCAGGGATATCAAGTTCGCCGGGAGCAGATATCACATAACAGTCTTTAGGAGTATAAAAAAATTGTGATTGAGGCACAGAGGGTAGGTCAGCACAGGGAGCCTCTTGCCCTATGGTGACTCCTATTTTTTGACTCTTCGCTTGTTTTTTCCAACATTGAGTTTCCATATGACCCACTAGACCGTAATAGTTACAAGGATCCTTATTAGGTTTAGGTTTGGGTTATATGGCACCACATGGATATAGGAATGAAGGTTATTAGTGGAGGTCAGGTGCACCACACCATTAGATATCTCCATCAATGCCTCTTTGATGTCAATAGTAGATCTGAAATTACCTTAAGAGATTTCAAATGTAGTAACAACTGAGTATGAGAAGCAAACGCACTCATCACAGCTGAAATGGCATAATCTACAGTAATATGATCACAAGTAGCAAGAGTTTGGTTTCATGATAAAATCTCTTAGAGAAATCTTAAATTGACTTTCCTCGCTTGACTTGGATGCTCATAAAGGCTTGCTTTTGATTAGATATAATTTTATCACTTCTAAATTCCTTAATGAGGGCAGTTTTCACTTGAGCCCATGTATTAAAAACCTTAAGGTGAGGTACCATGATTCCTTGAGCGAATTGGCTTAAACAAGAATTAATATGCCAAAATTTCTGTTAATACATCTCCCTGTCCATTGCTCATACATAGACAAATAGAAAAGAATGAATGCTACCTTCACCTGGCTCAAACTTATCCTTAAAGGTAGGTTTTAAAGCGATGGGTTCATTGCTTAAGACGTGTACGCAAGATACCATGACTGGATCAGCTTCAGAGGGTTCAGACTCAGAGATATGTGCTTGAGTAGGAATTTGGTCAATTTGTTGTCATAAATGATTGAGATCATCTTGTAAATTTTGGACACATTGTGCAAGATGGTCATTTGCAGGTGATTGATTTGAGTTAGAAATTGCAGTGAGAACTTCTTCTTGATTATTCATGATTACTCCATATTTAGTAGTTTAACAATCAATGGAAGATGTTAACATTTCAAACTGAGTTTCTTGCATAGATTGGTTAGCATCGCATAGACAATGAGCATTATCAACACCATCCAATAAGTTGGTTAGTGAATAATCCAGGTTAGTCAAAGACCTTCTAGAGATAAGAAACATCCTTGAGCTATAGCTCGGATTTGGTTCTCTCACGCCTGAACTCTTGTTACCAGTAGACTTGAAGGTTCAGAATTGCGAACAGAAAGTGTTGGACTGGGTGGACCAGGAGGTCCCAGGGGTCCTTGCAAACCATTGCAACCTGCAGGCCCAGGGGGGCCCTGTTGAACCGCAGGTCCTTGAGGACCTCGTTCACCAGGGGGTCTTGGGGTCACCAAAGGAGAACTAGGTGGTCCAGGAGGACCAACAGGACTGGGTCCTTTTCTCAAATATTATTCACAATTTGGACAAGTTGTTGAAGTAGCCCATCAAGTTCAATAAAGCATTCCTCATGTTGGGTCCACAATTGTCCCAGTTGTTTATTAATCTCATCTTCAAGAGTAGTGATTTGGAGTTAGATAGGATTAGTGACATTATTAACCTGTTGAGATAATTCTTGGCTGATGTAACCCACAACTCCATTGTCAATTCTCACCAGATGGTTATTTAGAGCATTAATTTCCCTCCTATTATTGAGTATGGCTTCACAATTTTACTGACCAAAGTTAGAAGCAGTCTTATAGAAAGAGGATAGCTGAGAATATAATTGTTGCGCCAGGGTTAACTGGCGGTGGATCTCAAGATGATGTAACCCAAAATTTAAAGTACATGATGAATGGCGGGATGCACATACTGCCTGAGATACTGTTCTGTTCTAGCCAAACTGACTTCAGTATGTTGTAAACTTCTTTGTTGTATAAGTCCATAATATAAATGCAACCTTAGATGCTTGGTCTCAGTTAGGATGGGCACCAGGATGAATAGCCCTTTATTAAGCCCTTGACCATTTCTTCCACATCTGCAGATTGAAATTGATAATTATCCTGTTCAGACCCTTAATGGCCAAGTCCATAGATGCTCAAAAGTGAAGATCACTGATATTAGCGGAAGACATCTCCTGCCTGTTAGAGTGTACCCATTGGGTGATTTATTGATTCCTCAGAAGAGGAGCTTTCTTTTCTAGACACATTCATTGTCATAAAAGTATGTTTTCACCAGGTAGCCTCAGAAGCAAACCTGGCAGAGAGCACCAGTATTGGAATTTTGTAAGAATTTGCGATATTCAGGACTACAAAGGCTACAAAAAAATTAAATTTTGTGGCTCTAGAGAAGGTTGAAACAAGGCAACAAATTTAATAGTTTCATTGCAATAATAAATTCAAATAAGAATACTGAACTTCTTTTATAAATTGACTAAAATTGAGCTACATGAGACAAAAATAGTGGTACTTTATTAGTTAAAAATGAGGGATATTTATAGGAGTAGGTTTGGTAGTTCTTCATGGGGATCTTTATGCTTCAACTGAGGTAAGACCTTTTCTAATAGAGGACCAATATTGCTGTTTATTATTAATATAATTGTGATGGTCAGATCTGATAAAGTTATTATTAGATGGGATCAACCTTCTTTTGGGGGGGCTTATCCCCTTTGGATGGCTTAGCCTCATCCTTAAAGTAGGCTGATAACTCTGAATGGTTGCTCATTAGTCTAACCAATAATCAGATATCTTTGATGGGGCTTTTAAGATCTTATAAGACCAAGACACTGAACCTCAATCTTGATTAGAATCGGTCATTGCAGTTGAATCTTCAACACCATGGTTTAATTAAGGTTGGCATGTAATCCAAACTCCTTTAGGACCTGTTGGAAAAGTATTAACTGGAAGTTTTTGTGGTCAAAGACTACACATAAATATAGTATATTCTACCCACTATCTCCACTGGAAGTTTGATAAAATTGACCACAAAAAGCTTCCAGAGTTCCCTCAGCCATCAGGAAAGCCTCGATGCTTTGAAGAATGTCTTCATTGCCAATGTTTGAATTAATTTTTTGGTCAAAATATTCACTGATGAGCCCATGTCAAGAAGGATTTAATGGTGCATCCCAATAGGGAAACCATAGTGCAGGGAGCTTATGTTGGTGGATATATATTCTTGTTTTGACTTCATTTTAAAGCCTGGTGAGTCCAATAGCTTGATGGATATCAAGGTGAAAGGTGGGTTTGGACTTGTACAGGTCTCCAAGTGGTACTATGATAACTGTTTCTTTCAAGCTCTTTGTAGCTGAAATCTTTAGGTTAGTATGATAATGGATCAAGAGCTGGCATAGTGAATTGCTATGGTATGTAAAAATTTGTGGCAGTTGAATTATTTACTACTAAATGAGTTTCTGTAGTACCACAACAGTTTTATTGCTTGGGCTGTGTTGAGACTGTAGATTTTCCATGGCGTGCTTGTCAAATTTGGTAAATGGAAGGGACTATTGTTATGTTTTCTTCTTGGCACATCATGTTCTTCCTTGGGATACCATGTGGTTCATTTTTGTTTTTTCTTTTTTTATTTTGGAGATCATCAAATTTTATTCGTTTTTGAGTCATAATGAATTTTTTTGGCTTGTTCTTCTTGTTTGCATTTTTCAGTTGCATACATCTCTTTCAGGAGGACTTTTTGAAATTTTTTAGCTTCTTTTCTAACAGGTGGATACTGGATATGATGGGGGAAGCTTAAGATGTACTAGTGGCAACTCAGCATATGGGTGCTGGTAGTGCATCAGCCCCATTTCATAGTGATTGTTTGGCAGCTGGCTGTACATGGGTGTGTGTACAGCAGATAGTGTCCCATTGGCGCTCCCCCATATGGCATTGGTAGTGGGTTCTAGTACTGGTAAGGGAAAAACTGGGAAAAGTCTGCCTTCCTGGGGCTGTAGGTATACTATGGCTCCTTTAGCTAAATTTAGTGGGGCATTTTCCATCTAGTGGGCCACTTTAAAGAGCCATCAAGGGTTTTAACACTGTCTGACTTGATTTACAGGTTTGTTAAAAATTGTGGCAGCAGAGGTTTCTTTGCAGAGGTTGTCCCTGTACTAACATAATGATTTATTGCATTTTCTCTGAAAGAGCGTTCATCTAGGCAGTGAACTCAGAGGGAGAACTGATTGGCTGTAATTTTGGGATGGCTTCACCCTCAAGCTCTACTTCTTCTATCTCAGTCTTTTTAAGTGTCGTGCTGTTTGTCTGGCAGCTGTCTAGATGTGTGTACTGGCAGCATGTTTTGATGGCATGGTCAATGCATAAAGGTTGAGTTATGAGGATGTCATTAATGTACAAGTCTTCTATTACCTAAGGAACCATTATAGTAGCTGTTGTTCCATATTACTTCAGCATTGGTTGCCATACTGGTGCCATTGTCCTAAGAGGTCTTTAACTTGTCCAGGAACTTGTTTACATCATTGTGGTCTTTGCATTGCACTGTCATAAATTATTGTGAAATTGCATGGACATGATCTAAACATTAGCGTAGGCATAATATTGCATTTTGCCTCAGGTGACAAATAGGAGGTTGGCAATGTGCCATCTCCCCATTACACCTGTGAGAAGGCTGGCATCTTGGAAAAGTTGTTGTCAGTTACTCACATTATAGTTATATTTCAGGAGTTGAAAGCCTATAACCATTCATTAATTGACACATTTAAAAAATTCTAGTGTTTACCATGTGTAAAGCTGCATCAGCATCATTGTTGCAGTTTGGCTCTGGTGGGAATTTTCATGTATCCTGAAAAGATCACATTTTATCTTGGGGTAGCAGATTCTGATGAATTTTGTGATGAGTTGCCGCCATGGTAGAGCAGTTATTATTAAACTTTGATTTATCACTCTGGCAGTTATTATCAGTAATCTGGGGGTTATTGAAGTAAACGCCCAGAAAAAACACTAAAATTAAAAAAAATGCAAAAGAAATTTGAAAATTTATAATCTGTTTTTTTTGAGAAGCTGTATGAGGTTTTTACACCCATTTATAGGGTCTTAAAGCCTAGAATACTCTAGGATAGTAAAAAAGCTCAGGATAAAATTGATATCTTGAACAGTAAAAATAATGAGTCACTAAATATTGTAAATTACTTAACTGTTTGATAATGGCGTATCTACAATATACAAAGATAAAATAATCAAGAGAATTTTCTAGTAAGATTTAAACTTGAGCAACGCTGATAATCCAGCTAGTCTATAATCTAAAAATATATAAAGGACACTATTAATCAAGTTTTCTTAAATCCACAAAAATAGGGGTTTGAAATTTGGTATAGAGGTTCTGCTCAAATTTTTTAGTTCAGCTAAGAGACTAATTCTTAAAATCATAAATATGTGAAAAATTTGCTTGAATTTTACTATAGTAAATATATATTAAGAAGTAATTAAAATTTGAAATTGTATTAAAAAAGTATTTCAAATAAAAAACCTACACTAATAAAGTTTGTATGTATGTGAAGCTTGGGTATTGGAACATTAAGCATGAAAGAGGTCTTTCAATTCAATTTTAGCCACAATTAAACTTTGCAAAAATATGTGAAACTAGATATATAGAAACATATGAAATGATAGTTTTCCCATAGTAAATTACCCTTGCATGCAAAATTTTTTATGTATTTGCATTTTGGGTGTTGTCTCTAATAGATAGTTGTTTTGAAATTTCAATTTGTAACTAAGAACTGCAAAACCCTGTAAAGCTAAATCTATAATAAGTTAAAGACACTTTAATCAATGTTTTTCTAAAACAACAAAATTTAGAAATTTATAATTTGGCATGGAGGTAGCGTTCAAATTTTTAGAAAATCTAAGAACCAATTATTTCTATAAAAAATATATATGTGAAATGGTAGTTTAAATTTTGACTTAAAATAAATCTAATATAAAAAAATTTAGATCTGAATTTATTTAAAATTTATTATAAAAACCTAACAAACCTACACTCATACAATTTAGTATGTATATGAAGCTTAAGTTGGATTATCAAGCATATAAGGTAATTTTATAATACAATTTTACCAACGTAAATTGCAAATATATAATTAACTTTAGTGATCATACATTAAAAATTACTTCTTCTGTAATAGATTACTTGTGTATACATTAGTTAGTATGTATGTGCCTCCTAGTTGTTAGGTTCTCAAGTAAGTATAGGTTTAAAGTCCCAAATTGCAACTACAAAATTACAAAAAAAACTGTAGAACTAGATGTTTAGAAATCATATTACAATTAATATCCCTTAGATAAAAACTACAAACAAAAATTTTGTATGCTTTTTCTTCTTGGGTTTTAGGTTTTCAGGTAGCCAAGGTTAAAAAAAATTAAATTTTTTATTACAAAAAGTGCAATAAAATGTAATGTTTATAAAAAAAATTCTCATCATATCTGTTAGGATAAAAATGTGCCAAAATTTAACTGCCTCTGAATGTGGGTGCTTCAGCAGCCAAAACAGCAGGCACATACTAATCAGCTGTGCCTCATCATCATATAAGGTGGATGAGATTGGGGAGGAGAGTTTTGTCATTCAAGGGTTACAGTTTCCAATATTGGCTTATAATTAGCACCTAAGGGTTCCTCTATCACTGAGGCCATTAAACGTGACCCTTAGGTGGTTTCACTTTAAGAAAGCAGTAAACGCAGACTTTCATAATTCTGATAATATAAATAAAAAAGAACTTTTAAAGAACAAAACTTTCTTCAAGAAAAAGGTAAAAAATAATCCAACGCCCTACCATAGGTTGGATGCTGTCTTTAAGGCTTTTCTGGGGAAGGGTAAAGTTACTAAGCTGAACTAAGATAGTAGGGAATGTTTGCTAAATTCAAATACATTAATTAACGTTTTAAACACCAAACTTCTCTGATAGTTTTGCTGACATACTTATAGAATTTTCAGGTCATTTATACCAAATTCCAAATGTTAAAGTTTGATTTTTTTTTTTTTTAAAATGGAGCGTTGGGTTTAATCCTCATTTCCAGTCTTTCTTTTCAACTTGTTGCTTGAATTTGAATTAACATATAAATTTTCCCCTTTCAGGTTGGCTTTTGATTTTACCACCTTGTGGTGGAAGGCATGGGCCCCTGGTTGTTGAGGATTTAAAGTTCTAAAATTTAAACAAAGTTGTTTATCTTTTCATACATAAAAATCTACAAATTTTGAGACTTGGATGAGTTTGGGCAGCGAAGTGAAGGGAGAAAGGTGCGTGGTAAACAGGAAGGTGCAGACACCATA
Organism: Massospora cicadina; assembly: GCA_022478985.1. Classification (NCBI taxonomy): domain Eukaryota; kingdom Fungi; phylum Entomophthoromycota; class Entomophthoromycetes; order Entomophthorales; family Entomophthoraceae; genus Massospora; species Massospora cicadina. The sequence goes on along the minus strand of JAKSZP010015927.1, from coordinate 8,566 downwards.
CATATCTTTCCAAGGTATGCTCTAGATCAGAGATCTGGGTAAGGGGCAGGGCCTTGGGGTTTAATCATTCTTGGTCTAAAGTAGTGCATAACCCAGTCCAGCTTGATAGCTGGACCAAGGACCTTACATTACCCTTTTTTAAAAGAACAGGGCCTTCTCTTCCTTAAGAGACCTTGGACAAAAAATAGTCCTTGTATAGGGTGGGGAGTTTAATGGCTGCAATGACATACATCCAGGGATGGAGAGTGAGGGTGCCTTGAGGTTGGCCTTGTGAAACTCAACAATCAACTCTTGACAGTTTTTTTAAATCCTTGGATGAAACCCAATTATCTTCTTAAGATTACTACTCTTTCTTATGATGTATGTACTTAAAACTGTGTTTAATTCTTCAAGCGTTAAAGATGTTCTCCATTCAAATTCAGGTGCACCCTCCACAATGATGGGCTCTATCTCCACTGGCTTCTGTCTTTTTGGAGACAAGGAGGAGGTGTAAAAGAATAGTAAGTTTTCCAGTTGGAGGGAAATTCCACATGGAAGGATTCACTATTCAGCACCTGGGAGTTAGGGAAGAGCCCTGCCCACTTACAAGACAACTTACAAAATGGCACTTTAGGGTGCAAATTCTTGGTACAAACCATGACCAAAATCACCTACTTAAAATTATGGGGTGCATGGAACTTTTTGTCAGTAATTTATTTATCGTCATTAATCTATTTTGTCAAATGTTGTTGGATCCTGGTGGTGAGCCTTCTAATTACTTGACAAAGATGTCTGTAGCTGGGATATTACTGAAATTTTTTTCTAAGGGTTTGTTGGATTGTAATCCAAGTTAGCATACATAGATGATGCACCCATGGACACATTAATGGAATTGTTGTATAAAACTGGGCCAAAGAGAGGTATGTTGCCCATGTGTCCTGGGAACAGGTAGCATAGCATCAAAGATACTGCTCCAAGGTCTGATTGGTTTGTTCACATTTGCCATCTGATTGAAGGTGGTATGCTAATGATCTGAAGGTCTTTATCTTTATAATGTCACACAAGGCATCCCAAAATCTTGAAGAGACTGATTCTCTCTATAAATGACTACCTCCTAAGGTAAATTCAAACAAAGAAAAAACATGGGACACAAACAGAAGTGCCATTTTATCTCTTTTGCTGAGATTGTTGTAAAGCAGGGGATTATGATGGCATATTTTGTGAAGCAATCCACCACTATGACTTCATCATACCCCTGGTACACTGACAAACTCACAACAATTTCCACTGAAATCAAAGTCCATGGCTCTTCTGCCTGTTGGAAGTATGTGGAAAACCCCATTTTTCCTGTTTGATCTAATTTGGAGCAGGTACACAACAAATAGCCCTCAATTTTGTGAGTACATCCTTTGTGAGACCATTCTAATTATATCCACTCTTTACTAGGTTAATCCATTTCTTAAGACCAGGGTGCCCCATAGTGGGGGATCATTATATTCCCTTACAATTTGGGAATGCAGAGCTGAAGAAACACATTCTTTGTCACAGAAATAAATTACCCTGTCCTCTAAGAATGACCTCTAGATGGAGCTTTAATGGTGAAAATCTTAGACATAAGATCAAGACCTTCAGCATCCACTTCTTTCAGAGCTAACACATCATTCAAGTGAGAACCCTTTTAAGCAGCTGGTCCTTGCGCAAGAGCTCTTGATCCTTCCCCTCTAACAGACTCAGTAGTGAGGGTGGTTCCTTTGGAGTGGGAACTTGGGGTTTGAGTGTGGGTGAGGATTGAGGTTTGGGTTTAGGAAGTGGGGTAGAGTGAAGGGAGCTATCACAACGATAGCTGGGAAAGGATGTGACATATTCTTCTAATAGGAGATTACTGGAACTAGTTCAGAGTCACCAATAGAGTCAGACCCCATTGAATTATTCTACTCTGAATTTTTGTAAAGATATGTGTGGATCCCTTGACAAACTTGTACTTGCAATCAAAACTCAAGAGGTCCTGATAAGTTCACTTTTGTCTTTGAGCCAGCTTCTGTGTCTTATAATAGTAAATGAGTGATATGTGGCTAGTTCTTACCACTAAAGTATGTTTTGCAACTTGTAAGAGATACCGCCAATGCTTTAGAGGCCAAGCAATTACAGCCAACTTTTTATCATATATGGCCCACAAACGCTCAGTTATGCTATACTTAATTTAGAAGTAAGCTACAGGATGCTCCTTTACCTTGTGTTCTTGTAACAAGACAGACCAGCTGTGGTGCCTAAAGCGTTGCATGCCACAATAAAAGTCTTGTCCTCATCAGCATGATGTAAAATAAGATTAGATGTGAAGATGTTTCTTATTGCATCTAAAGCAGTTTTATACTCTGTTGTCCAGACAAATTTGGTTTCTTACCAGAGAGGGGATGTAAGAGTGACTAGCTCATAGATGGCTGAGGACATTTTCTTTAAGAGGATGACAGATCCCAAAAACTATGCAGTTTTTGCATCACAAAAGTATGCCAAGCATAAAATTACATACAGCTTGGAAGATGCAATGGCATGACCATCCTTCAATACCAGATTCCCAGAAACTGCACTCAATCCCTGTAAACCTCACATTTGGACGGCTTTGCAATTAATACAGCCTTATATAGAGCTGAAACCACCGCTACCAAATTCTTGGCATGTTGTTCAGTGTTAGGAAAATATATAAAATATCATAAATGTATGCAATAGCACAGAAGAACCTAAGACCTCTAAAGAATTGTCAGTATGGCGCTTAAACACTAGTGGCGCATTCTTCAAGCCAAATGGCATAGCCTTAGACTGATAACTTCCATACTGCGTCCAGATAGCTGTCAGCCATTCCAGGCCATATTTCACCTGCACTTGGTGGAATGTGTTAGCCAGGCCAAGTTTAGATAAAACATTTGACTTGAAAATGGCCTGGGGAATGACAGCTTTCAAAAAGGAGGGGATATGAATCTGGGACCGTGACATTATTCAAGTGTCCATAGTCCACACAGTGGCTCAGTTTACCATCTAGTCTCTGGGTGAAAACCATTGGAGATGATACAGGGGAGGTTTTATTAATTATCCACCCCTTAGCCACCATATCATCAAGCCAAGCAGTGAGAGCTCAATCTTCTTGAGCCATTTATGGGTACAACAGAAGATTGATTACAATAAAAGATCAACTATCAACTGGAAGTTTAGGTCAAACATAGAATGTTCAAAAACAATTCATATTTTTGACGTTGAAAGCATCTTGATAAAGTTGCATAATCTGAGGAATAATGGGAAGGTCATTTACAGCCTTTGAGATGGGGCACTCTTCTGTTGCTGCTAATGTGTTATCTGTGATCAAATTTGGTAACAAGTGAATTGCCCCTGAGTAGGTATATGTTGTAAATGCCCACATGTTTTGTTCCAAGTCAATGCTTACAGATAGGCGCCGCCACCAACCCACTTTCTGTAACGCACTGGCTCCTTCCAATGAGCCACGAATGAGTTGGGCAACAGGATCCATGTTAAAGGCCATAGGGCTGACAGGATTCCTGATACTACTCTCCTGGTGCGCGCGCTACAAGATCAAACAAGCACCCCCTGGAAGACAGTTGCAAGTATACTTAACCCCAGCAACATGCCTTGACTCCAAGACAAGGTATAGAGGGAGGCAATAGCCCTCCCAAGCTCACTCTCAAAGTCCAATTCTTGTTGATTTAAGCCAAACATGGCTGCAGTTAGGCAATATCTTTAAAATATACCCAAATTATAAATATATAAATTTTTGGTTCTTTTATTTAATATTTAGCCAAGTTGTTAGAAAACAGAACTGAGGAGCCTCCAGCTCCCAGTTCCTTCCCTATATACACAGGCTAAAAGATAAAATAAAATATAATATAAGCTTATGGTGCCAACTTGAGTGATGTTTGGTGTAAACCTTACAGCAGGATCGCGGAATCTTTACTCAATGGTTCTGTGCCAGTTCTGATCCTCAACAGTTCCGCGCCAGTTCCATTTCAAATCCCAATCGAACTGCGAAACTCCCAAGCACCCGTTTCATTCCATTCTCGATTTGAATCCAAATTGAATCTCAAAACTAACCATTTTACTCGTTTTCCGTTTTGTTCCGACTTGGACGCCCATCTTGCTTCTTGGCCTACTCCAAGCTCCAGCCCCTTAGGCGTCCTTGCCAGAACCAACGCCCCCTCCTCCTCCTTACATACAGACACAGCCTGCCCTGTCTTACCAAAGATCAGGGCAATGTGATGCTGAGGATAGACCTCAACCGTCACACTCTCATTCTTAAAAAATACAATAACTTAAGTATACAAGAGAAATGTGCTAAAAACTCATGCTCATATGTGCTGAACTTGAGTAGCATACAAAGTTGCAGTGTGACCATAAGGATTCAAGAGGCACACAGACAGGGGCCTCTTTGGTAATTGGAAGATTTAAAGTCTGCACTGCCTTCAGGTCAATGTAATTGCTAGTTGCACCAATGTCCATCATGGCATTTAATGTGACTTCCCGCTGCCCTACTGTAAACTCCATAGGTTCTATGAAGCAAGTGCAGTCAAACCAATTTAATTCAGTAAGGGAACCCATAAATTCAGTTGGTTATTTAACATATGGTGCATCTGGCTCTGCTTGGATATATGTACAAACTTAACGGTCATATCTTCTGACCATGCATAATATAAAGAATATTCCTCTGGGTTTGATAGATCAGATGAGGGCTGCACCTCTGACAGATCCTCATAAAATGAGTTTCTCTGGTGCTCAGCTTCAATCTGGTAAACTAGAGAGGTATGAGAGGGAGTTATAGCTGGATCTTTATGATCTAATTTGGACTGCCATCTTCTAGTGGTACCTTTATGAATCTTCATTCTCATACTCCTCTTCTGCATACTGCTCTTCCGCTTCTTCATCCTCACACTCCCCTTCTAAATATTGCTTTTCTTCTAATTCTTCCTAATATTCTTCCTTCTCTTCTTCCTCTATCTTCACTTTTAACACTGGGTAAAAGCCCATGAAATAACATAACAGGAGGGAGGAATTACCCTTGTACACTAGCAAGGTACCACTAACTTAGAGGGTCCAAAATATGAGAAAGTAAAAGGAGAACCTCTAAATGATGTGCCTATGGCAGACTCTTACCTGTGAGCATCAGAATGATAATAACTTGGTAAAGAAAAAGTTGATGAGAAGATTTTATTAAAGTTTCCCACATCACATGTGACAGGGAGGTTTGAAGTGAGCTAACCAACCATAAGTGGTCAATCATCTGTTCTATAACTATCAAGGCTTGTATAGTGAGAGGTCCCTTTAAATGCTACTTTTACAGGTTATCATTGGCCAGTCCAAATATAGCTCTAACATATAGTACAACTATGTGGTAGGCTCCTAAATCTTTATTAAGGATATAATTATGCCAAAGATTCTATTGATCTCTTTCAAGATCCTGGTATAAAATAAAACTACATCTAGGAGCTAAACGACTTTTACTATAAAAAATTAGATAGTAAGAATTATTTTACTAATAAAAAGGTTGCTACCATTTAGAGACCAGGGGAAGAATCAAGATTGTAATGAGGAATAGGTGAATACCACATATGAGGATGGGAGTAGATTCAGGAATGTAAGTAATTATATAGTCTGGGTTTAAAGTTGGATTAGTTCAGGATTCATCATTGAAAGCTGTAATGATATAATTAATGATAACACAGTTGACAGTTTCAATTATCTGCCATTAAGAAGCCAATAGAGATCAAGTTGTAATGGGTGACATAAGGTGGTTGATAAGGTGACTAGAGGTGCTAAACACTCAATAAAAGCTCAGGCTTAATATCAATAATTAAATTGGCTCATGCAATATTTTCTATCTCATCAGCCAGTAGAGTACTAACGGGGTAATTTATCCAAAATTGTTTATTTGTTACCTTAACATTATTAATAAAACTATATAAAGCTTTAGAAAATGTGGGATTATTATTGATCTTAGGCCTTAGTTCTGATAACATCATTGGGTAAACTATAAGAATTCAGTTATTAATCCCAATTATACATCAATTACTATTTATAAACCAATAAAAATAGCAATAATAAATAAGTTGACATTAATAACAATAAATAAATTGTAACCATAAAGTCAAGGCTTCACCAAACTTGAGCAATCCTCAACAGATCCCACCTCATCCTTGACTGAGTGTGGCTATTGTTCACCGGGGGATGGCTGATGCATTGGTTCTTGGGTGACCTCTTCTTCTGCAGGTTCTTTTCTGAATAGCTATGAATGAGCAGGAGGCAAGATGTGTGAGGGCATCAACATCTGCCACCATTTATCTCAAATTAAATTCAATGCTCCCATGTGGTATGATTATCCTGTTCTTGAAGACATTTCAATCAAACTGTTTAACTAAGTAAGTCTCTGTTGCATGTCCTGCACACAAGTGTGTAAGTCCTCTAATTCAATTTTATGAGTAGTTTCCATATTTCAAAGTTTGCGGACATGGCGCCATAGCTCATTGTTTGACTAGAGGAGGTCTCCACTCTCTTGTTGGAGTGTCTGTACCAATCCTCTCATTTGTTTTATATACAGATATATGGCTGTTTGTTGAATTTTGAGCTTGTTGCAACTAAGACAGGAGACTGTTGTTGGTCTCAATGTTACTTCCTAAGTGTTGTGCAGCCACCCCCATTTCACATTGAATGTATTGATTAAGGGCTTTGACCACCTCAGCCTAACAAGTTATGTCTCCCAGAGTAACATGACCGCGTTTGACCTCCTCCCTGAAGCAAGTCATCCCTTGGATCCATTCATTGGTGACTCCACAGTTTTCAATGACTTGATATCCTGTGGAAAACACAAACTGGCTTAATGGATTAATAAGTAGATCCAATTGCTGTGAGATTTGGACGCTAAGTTTAAGGTTGTCATTAACACCCTGGCGCACCCCTTGAAAACTGGTTTCAATATGCCTATTCAGGTCCTGAAGTGCTTCCACATTTTTTTTATGTTAAACTCTTTGTGATTAAATTGTAGAGGCAAAAAATGGTTAACAGGAAATTTTGCTTAGTGGAGTGAAGAGACCCAGCAAGATATTGCCCATCTGAGATAGGTCATTAGCTTGTTGTAGCATTTTTGCTGTGCCTCAGAGACCAGAATTTTTCATATCATTGATTCAGTTGATGATTATTTTAGAAAAAAATAAAGTGGGCATTAAATGTGATAGTTTGAGCCAAAAACCCTGGAATCCCCTGAAGTAACATGTTCTCAATCTGTCTCGCCACCACGCTGAATGTATAAGCCTAAAGTCCCTCAAACTGAGGAGAATATTAAAATTTAACTTCCTCTGATGCCAATTGATCAGGAGTAGGAGGATTAATATAAGGAGATGAATTAAAAGTTCTCGTTGTTCTCACATTCCTGATTCAGGTCCATTGTAAGAATTTAAATATTTTTTCTGCTACTACAGCCCTGTAGTGAGCATCACTTGTGTAGTGAGAGGTCCCTTTACTCACTACTCACACAGGTTGTGGTTGGCTGGTCTAACTATGTATTCACATTATATCATAACTATGCAGTAAAGTTCTCAAGTTTTTAGTAAAGTTAAGACTACACTAAAGATCTACATGAATAAATGACAAAATTTGATAGATTAGGTGATCTTATTTATAGTAAGCAAATAGTATTTATAGGTAAATCACTTCATTCAAGATGCAGTAGTGCTCTCATGATGAGGATCATTGACTATTGTACAATGCAGTTGTGAAAAGAAATTGATGTGTCAAGAAAAGGTTCAATTGGAAAATTTTGAGCCAACATTAATACAATCCATTTTAGGAGGAAATCTAATGCTATAGTTGAGATCTTGTTATGGCACCAATTCAAAAACTAAGAATCAAGTCAATTGTTTATTTGACAGCTTGGTCACACAACATGACCAGGGAATTATAGGGTTGGGTTTTTTGTTAGGATGGGAATGTGCCAAAAGAAAATGACCTCTACATGTAGGTGCTTCATCAGCCACAACAACAGGCACAGACTACTCAGATGCACCTCATCAGAATTTGGTGGGTAATAACAGGGAGGAGTCCTTGTTATTCTAGGATTACAGTTTATCAATAGTTTGATTTGAATTAGCACCTAAGGGTTTCTCTATCACTAAGGCCATTAATATGACCAATGGGTAGAGTCAACTTTTAGAAAGCAGTAACCACATTTTACATATTTTTAATATATATAATTAAAGAACTTTTTAGGGCAATGGTTTATTAGGATAAAGTAGATCATAACCCAACACCCTATCATAGGTAGGATGTTGGGTTTTAGGCTGTGCTGGGGAAGGGGGAGGTTACTAAGCTTTAAGATATTAGGGGAATGATTGCTAAATTAAATACATTAATTAACGTTTTCAAACACCAATTATTCTTTGATAGTATTGTCTGGCATTCTCATGATATTCTTTGGTCATTTTACAAATGAAAATTCCAAGTTTGCTTTTTGCTATTAGAATAAAGTTGGGTTTGATCCTAGTTTCCAGCCTTTCCTTTTCAACTTCTTGCTAGAATTTGACTTATCAAATAATTTCCC